>SJXQ01001636.1:256989-509604 GCA_006408695.1 Aepyceros melampus | reverse complement strand
TTCATCAAGAGGCTCTTTAGTTCCTCTTCACTTTCTGCCATAAAGGTGGTGTCATCTGCATATCTGAGGTTATTGATATTTCTCCCGGCAATCTTGATTCCAGCTTGTGTTTCTTCCAGCCCAGCGTTTCTCATGATGTACTCTGCATAGAAGTTAAATAAGCAGGGTGACAATATACAGCCTTGACGTACTCCTTTTCCTATTTGGAACCAGTCTGTTGTTCCAGGTCCAGTTCTAGCTGTTGCTTCCTGGCCTGCATACAGGTTTCTCAGGAGGCAGGTCAGGTGGTCTGGTCTTCCCATCTCTCTCAGCATTTTCCCCAGCTGACTGTGATGCACACAGCCAAGGCTTGGGCACAGTCAGGCCACACCTGAGGATTGCTGTTGTTTAGTTGCTCAGCCTCGTCAGACTCTTGTGACCCTATGGGTTGTAGCCTGCCAGCCTACAATTGGCAAAAGTATTGGAGTGGGTTGCCACTGGTACTCTTTTTCCTATCGGTAGTCCTGAAACTGAGAAGGAAAGTTGTTTGTCATCTCAGAATTCCTTCCCATATGTATTCCTTCTTTGAAACATATTGACAGTATAGCTGATTCTTAAATATAATTTCGTGTCACCACGTTGCATGGCTGGGAGGGTGGCTTGTCTGGGAGGATATGGAGCTCTGCATGCCCACATCCTATCACTTGTCTCAAACATCTTTCCTATTTGGCCGCTCCAGATCTGCATCCTGTATAAGCCAGTAAATGAGAGTACAATATTTTCCTGTATCTGTGGGTCATTCTAGCAATTTCAGAATCTGAGCAAAGGGTCACAGGAACCCCCCAGATTTATAGATGGTTGGTTAGAAGTGTAGTTGGCCCCTGGCATATGAAGAGGCGGCAGTTTGTGGGAATGAGCCCTTAACCTGTTGGGTATGCACTAACTCTGGACCCTTGGTGTCAGAATTTAATTGCTGGACACCTAGTTGTTGTTGTAGAATCATCGACCTGCCAGTATAATTTAGTTGAGGTTTTCCTTACAAATCCTTGCCGAACTTCTTCAAATAGTTTGTGATTATACTAGTTTTACAGCAGCATATTTGCAGTGGCTATAACCAAGGCTTATCTCTGTTTTCCTATTATTTCTATTAATCCCTTAAGTGAATTTTAGTAAGGCTTTACAGTGGCAATAATTGATGATATTCATGGCTCAGATGGGAAAGAATCCACATGCAATGCAGGAGACCTGGGTTCAACCCCTGGGTCAGAAAGATCCTTTGGAGAAGAGAGTGACTACCCAGTCCAGTATTCTTGCCTGGACAGTTCCATGGAAAGAGGGGCCTTGTGGGCAGTCCAAGGGGTCACAAAGAGTCAGATACAACTGAGTGGCTAACACTTTCACTTTTCCCCCCAAGGTTTTACAATGGGAATAATTGATGAAATTCATATAAATAAAACAATTACATCTTCTTTTTTTTGTTTGTTTGTTTTTGTTTTTAATTAATTTTTATTTACATCTTCTAACGTTGTATAAATACTCAGTTTATTGGGTACGTTTTCCATCTGTTACACTGGCATCATTTCTGCCAAGATGAGGTATTTCTCCTTCCAAAAGACCTGTATATCTGTTCATGCTTAAGCACTCTTGAGAACTAAACTCAAAGACATAGGAAGCAACATTGGGAAATGAAAGGGGTAAATGAAATTTGAACCAGTGTTACTCAAAATATGGTTCTTGAACCAGAAGCATTCCTATTGGTTGTGAGCTTCATAGAAATACAGCTTCATTGGCCCCACTTCCCTTTATCAAATCAGAATCCAAGGGATGGGACCCAGGACACTGTGTATCAACAGTTTTCCAGGTTATCCTTTGTTGTCCAGTTACTCAGTCATGTTCAACTCTTTGTGACCCTATGGACTGCAGCACACCAGGCTTCCCTGTCCTTTACTATCTCCCAGGGTTTGCTCAAACTCATGTCCATTGGGTCAGTGATACCATCCAAACATCTCAGCCTCTGTTGCCTCCTTCTCTTCCTGCCCTCAATCTTTCCCAGCATCAGGAACTTTTCCAGTGAGCTGGCTTTTCATGTCAGGTGGTCAGAGTATAAGAGCTTCAGCTTTAGAATCAATCCTTTCAGTGAATATTCAGGGGTGACTTCCTTTAGTATTGAGTGGTTTGATCTCTTTGCTGTCCAAAGGACTCTCAAGAATCTTTTCTAGCACCACAGTTCGAAAGCAGCAGTTCTTCAATGCTCAGCTTTTTTTTTTTATCATCCAACTCTTACATCCATACATGACTGCTGGAAAAACCATAGCTTTGACCATAGAGACATCTGTGGGCAAACTGATGTCTCTGCTTTTTAATATGCTGTCCAGGTTGGTCATAGCTTCCAAAGAGAAAGCATATTTTAATTTCTTGGCTGCAGTCACCCTCTGCAGTGATTTTGGAGCCCAAGGAAGTAGTCTGTCACTTTTTCCATTGTTTCCACATCTATTTGCCATGAAGTGATGGTACAGATGCTACGATCTTAGTTTCTTTAATGTTGAGTTTTAAGTCAGCTTTTCATTTTCCTCTTTTACCCTCATTGAGAGGCTTAGCTCCTCTTTGCTTTTTGCCATTAGGGTGGTGTTATCTGCAAATCTGAAGTTATTGATATTTTTCCCAGCAATCTTGATTTCAGCTTGAGTTTCATCCAGCCCAACATTTCACATGATGTACTCTGCATGATTAATTCCTCTATTTCTTTGCATTGATTGCTGAGGAAGGCTTTCTTATCTAGTTTCTGCCAAACATCAACATGAATCAGCCATAGGTATACCTATGTACCCTCCCTCATGAACCTCCCTTCTACCTCCCACCCCATCCCACCTCTCTGCTGCTGCTGCTGCTGCTAAGTCGCTTCAGTCGTGTCCAACTCTGTGTGACCCCCTAGACAGCAGCCCACCAGGCTCCCCCGTCCCTGGGACTCTAGGTTGTTACAAAGTCCCAGTTTGAGTCCCCTGAGTCACAGAGCTAATTCCCACTCTTTTACATATGATAATGTATATGTTTTCATTCTACTCTCTCCATATATCCCACCCTCTCCTTCTTCCCCCCACCCCATGTTCATAAATCTGTTCTCTATGCTGTGAGGTTGAGAAAGGGTTTTGAATGTTGTCAGTCTTTCTTAGTCATTATGAATTACCTCCTACTACAAAAGCAGAAAATCATTATGTAGGAGAGAATACTGAGTTAAAAAAAACATGTGAAAATATGTATTCCTTTAATATTTGTGAAGAGAAGATTACTGGCTTTACTTCCTGAACTTATTTAGGTACAGGTAAGTCATGACTTGGAGACAAGCAGAAGGGCTTCATGATCATCTCCCATTCTTCAGGCAGCACGGTCATCGAAGGAGATATGCACAGCTTCTGCCTCCACTGTTGCCTCACCCAACAAAGACCTTTGTTTCTAAGGCTCTGATTTCTTCCCCAACCTCAAACACACAACACACATGTACACCAAAACCAATCTCTCTTTCTCTTACTCCCCACTCCCTTCCCACCCCTCTCTCTTTTAAAGTGTTTCCATAGAGGGAATCCAGTTACAGTGGCATCAAGGGAAGGTGTGAAAGAGTCCAAAATGTTATCATAGGCAGAATTATATCTGGGAAGAAGCAGAAAGTTATGAAAAATTTCCTTTTCTCTTTCTCTTACTCCCCACTCCCTTCCCACCCCTCTCTCTTTTAAAGTGTTTCCATAGAGGGAATCCAGTTACAGTGGCATCAAGGGAAGGTGTGAAAGAGTCAAAAATGTTATCATAGGCAGAATTATATCTGGGAAGAAGCAGAAAGTTATGAAAAATTTCCCTTGGGTTGATTGGCTAATTGTGGGGAAATGAGCTTTGCATTTTTAAAAGCATTCCTTGGGAATGCCACTCTTTGTGCATCCCTGACTTTTTTCAAACTTTAAACTTTTTATTTTGTATTGGGGTATAAATGATTAACAATGTTGTGGTAGTTTCAGGTGAACAGTGAAGGGACTCAGTCCTATATATACCATGGACTGTAGCCTGCCAGGCTCCTCTGTCTATAGAATTCTCCAGGCAAGAATATTGGAGTGGGTAGTCATTCCCTTCTCCAGGGGATCTTCCTGACCCGAGGACAGAACCCAGATCTCATGCATTGCAGGCAGATTCTGTACTGTTTGAACCACCAGGGAACCATACATGTATCCATTCTCCCCCAAACTCCCCTCCCATCTAGTCTGCCACATAACACTGAGCAGAGTTCCCCATGCTATACAGTAGGTTGTTGTTGGGTATCCATTTTGAATATAGCAGTGTGTACATGACTATCCCAAATTCCCTAACTATCCCTTTCTCCCTGGCAATCATGTCATCACTGTCAGTTAAGAGGTCTCATTCATTCTAGATAATTGGTGGTTCTGACAACAGTGATCTTCATTTAAAATAATAATGTATTAAGAATGAACAGAAATGGTATAATTTCAAGGGATTTCTTTGAGTGGGGAGGGGGGATTAGAAATCATTCTCCACCTGGGTATATCAGTTCAGTTCAGTTGCTCAGTCATGTCCAACTGTTTGCGACCCCGTGGACTGCAGCATGGCAGGCCTCCCTGTCCATCACCAACTCCCGGAGTTCACTCAAACTCATGTCCACTGAGTCAGTGATGCCATCCAACCATCTCATCCTCTCTCGTCCCCTTCTCCTCATACCTTCAATCCTTTCCAGCATCAGGGTCTTTTCAAATGAGTCAGTTCTTCACATCAGGTGGCCAAGAGTTAAAAGAAAGCACCAGTTTTGTTTTTTTTCTTGCTTCCACAATCAGGCCTTATGCAGACCTTTGATTGGGTGGGATGCTAGGAGTTTAACTCATGACATTTCTTTACTCATCCATACATCGTGGACCACTGTCACTGCATTGGAAGTGCTTGTGGGAGGGGTGAGCTTCTTGTTCTGAAAATGGAGAAGTGGCTCCTATTGGACCGGCCTTACCACAGAAAACAACCTGAAACTCTGGACATGCTAAAAGAAAAACTGACTTAAAGTCAATGGAGAATAACTAAAATCAGGCAAATTTTAGAGGAGAGCATACATTTGAAAGTAGGAAATGGAATAGGGTAAGTTTCCCCTTTACAGCTTTTTTTTTTTTTTTTTTTGCTGAGGGAAGGCTACAGTCAGTCCCAAGTAAGGTGACTAAAACTGGCATCTGGAAAGTATCCGCGGGCTTCAGTCCACAGGGTTGCAAAAAGTCAGACACGACTGAGTGATTAAGCACACCACACATGTGTTTGTGTATCTATATCTATATTCTTCTACAGATTCTCCTGTATCTTATCACAAGATATAGAATACAGTTAGCTATACAGTAGGTCCTTGCTTATACATATACATATGTGTGTATATATGCGTATCTTCAGCCCAGGTCTCCTGTGTTGCAGGAGATTCTTTACCCTCTCAGCCACCAGGGAAGCATGTATTACATATAGCGTATATTAAGCCCGTCTTCCTAATTTATGCCTGTCTCCCCTCCCCCCTTTGGTAGCTTAAGTCTGTTTTCTGTGTCTACGCATCTATTTGTTTGCAGAAGAAGTTCACCTGCATCATTTTTCAGGTCCCACACATAAGTGATGTCATGCAGTACTCCTCTTCCTGACTTACTTTGCTCAGCACGATAGGCCTCAGGTCCATCTGTTTCATCCCTTTTATGGTTGAGCAGCATTCTGTTGTGTATTATGGATGCGTATGTGTACGTATGTGCGTATATATGTATACACACACATCTTTTTCCGTCCATTAATGGACATGTAGGTTGCTTCTATCTCTCAGCTATTGTAAACAGTGCTGCTACGAACATCGGGATGCATGCATCTTTTCAAGGCAAACGTTTTGATTAACCAAGGGAAGAAGTCCTTTGCTGTTTACAAGGAAGGTGTAGAGGCCATCGTGAGGCAGTGGTCAGAGTCTCTTGCAAACTCAATCATGATTCAGACAAGAGCTCCCTAGACGGCCCAGAACTAGCTCTGTTTATAATTTACATGCGTAAATTATCTGTACGTATAATTGGCATACCCACCTCCTGCAAATACACTTTTTTCCCAAGTTCAGTTGCTGTGACTAGCTAATTTGTACGTACCTCGCCAGAGAAAGGGCACTCTGGGACGTTTCAATTATTGTCATCACCACCAACCATACATCTGAGTCCAAGCATAAATCTGATGCCAGGATGATAGATGCCTAACTAAAAATGAAGAACGTTTGCTTCTAAAACATTGTAAATTTCCAAGGCAGCCTGAAGAGAAATTAAGTAAGCCTTTCCCTCAAACGCCTGTGGTTGGTTCACGCAACTCAGTCTAGAATAATTCAAAGCAAAGTAGGCTGTGTCAGGCAGGATGGCTTCTTAACAGCTGACAATCTGGAAGCAAGGCTGGAAGAAGCCAGGCATGGCCAGCTTCCCTTCCTCATTCAGCCGTTCTCTGCCCGACTGTCTGCCCTGCGGGGCGAGTAACAGGCAGGAAGGCCGGGGTCTCCAGACAGAGGAACCCGGCTGCAAGCGTCAGCCACTTGTTCTCTCCTTAAGCAGCGGGAGGAAGCCAACTACAAGAGTCAGATTTTTTTCTCTTAAAATTCTGTGTCGCCATGACAACACCCGGTTTCACCTGACCTTAACTTTTCTCGAATTGTGAGCTAACCAATGTGTTTTTCTTATGGAAATGTTTTTCCTAAGCTATGTTAATGAAACTGTGTATTTGCTTTGGAATTTGCCTTTCTTCAAAAGGGTTCCACCTAAGGCTAACTTTTGGCTGATAAAGCTCAACAGACCAGTATTCTTATCCATTGTTTTACGGCTGGGGGAAGACATGCTTCATGCCATCTTATCTCAAAAGCGCACATTGTGGGAGCGGGACCTGGTGGAACTCCTCAGCCTTGAGGTGCCTCCTTATCTGATCAACAGCTTCTAACAGACGTAAGACGTTGGCTAAAGACTAGCAGGGGCACACTCCGCCCCGCTTCTGATGTCTATGTCACGCTCGCTCTGTCACTTTTTACACTTTCATAAAACCCTGCTACACAAAAGCTCTTGAGTGATCAAGCCTGGTCCCCAGTCCCGAAGGTAAACCTCCTTCTTCAGAGATCTCCAGCCTGACGCCGTTCACTGTAAGCTACCACAACCAGACTCCCCGACCAGGATGGCTCTTCTGACCCGAGAAGAGCAAACTCCATGGAAACGAAAATAAGGAGCTGTTTGACTCTCATGTGCAGCAGGGAATTGTGCTTTGATAAAGCTAGCTTATTCCCTCAGATTAAGCGGCCTGCCCTGGAGTCGGCGCTGGAGGTCTCCGCCTTCTGGGGGCCCCCGCAGCGCTGTGGGAAAGGCTTCTGGCTCGGGGAGCTCCCGTCACTCGGCGCCAGCCTGGGTCCACACCTGGGGAAGAGGCCTCTGCAGAGAGACAGCTGAAGAGTTAAGGTGAGTGCGTGCCAGCGCCTGCTGCCTCAGTTCTGTGGATTCAAAAGCCCCGTGGTGACAGAGCTAGAAATACGCGCAGAGTAACACCTGAGCGAGAAGTGAGGCGGGCAGGAGGAGCGACGAGGAGACGGAGGGGAGCGGGGACAGGAAGACAGGTGGAAGCAGGACGACACGGAGGCAGCCTCGGAGGCAGCGGGGCCGAGAGGGCAGGACAGAGAGGGGAGAGCAGGTGGAGTGGAAAGAGGACAGATGCCTGTAGGGGGGCTACGAGAAACAGAATATTTGCCGAGCAGCTCCTCTGTGCAGGGCCGAGCAGCTCCTCTGTGCGGGGCCGTGCAAGCTCCTCTGTGCGGGGCCGTGCAAGCTCCTCTGTGCGGGCCGTGCAAGCTCCTCTGTGCAGGGCCGTGCAAGCTCCTCTGTGCAGGGCCGTGCAAGCTCCTCTGTGCGGGCCGTGCAAGCTCCTCTGTGCGGGGCCGTGCAAGCTCCTCTGTGCGGGCCGTGCAAGCTCCTCTGTGCGGGCCGTGCAAGCTCCTCTGTGCAGGGCCGTGCAAGCTCCTCTGTGCGGGGCCGTGCAAGCTCCTCTGTGTGGGACCGTGCAAGCTCCTCTGTGCAGGGCCGTGCAAGCTCCTCTGTGTGGGGCCATGCAAGCTCCTCTGTGCGGGGCCGAGCAGCTCCTCTGTGCAGGGCCGTGCAAGCTCCTCTGTGCGGGGCCGTGCAAGCTCCTCTGTGTGGGGCCGTGGGCAGCCGCGGGACTGAAGGGGAATTGGGCACATGGCCGCTGCAGCGACCGGCAGAGCTGAGTGCTCCCTGAGAAGAGGGACAAAGTGGGAATCCTCAGCTGGGACCAGCAGTCTGGCACCCTCTGGGGAAAGGTACAGCCCTTTCCTCCTAAGAAATGTGCAAAAAAAGTAGTTTAGCGTTTACGAACAGTAGGCTCAAAAGGCTGAATTTCATCTGATTTTCAGCCTTCCTGCACATTGTCCTTTGAACTCATACCTCTTCTTATCAGAGTGGCCACGAGTCCAGTCAATATGTAAAAAGCAAGCAGTAAATGACTTCTTCAAGGCAATTTACATCCATTATTGGAAAACTGTAATAACGTGCTGGCTTCCTAAGAACAAAATATTGCCATCTGCTGAAAAAACTATCTTAATAAACTTAGCGTCTCTCATGTGGACTGTGTCAACAGGGACTCGGGGTGTATATGTCCCAGTCACTGCCCGGTCTACACAACCATACCTAGCAGCCCTGCCCTGATGCCGATATACTCCTCTTCCTCCAGCTGAGGTCTCAGAAGTAAAGTAATGGAAATACTTCTGCAACTTCTGGATCATCCATGTTCAGGACTTCTCAGCGAGAAGCCTGCAGGCTGATGTGCCCCAGAGCTCTGCTTGCTTTTATCTGAAACTCTGAGAAATCAAAGTAGCTAAGAACCCAAATTTTTGGTTTTTCTTGTAGAATTTGTTCTGATCATAAGTTTTGTTCCCTCATTGCAAGAGCCTGCAGGAGCAGAGGGCTCCCCCTGGTAGCTCAGTGCTGAAGTGCTAACGCAGGAGTTGCAAAAGACGAGGGTTCGATCCTTGGGTCAGGGGAGACCCTCTGGAGAAGTAAATTCAACTCACTCCAGTGTTCTTGCCTGGACAACCCCGCAGACAGAGGGAGCAGGGTAGCCCTGCCCCTTGCGTCAAGGCACAGGCTCAGAGGGCGCCCACCTCCCGTTCTCCATTGTTGTAGTTCAGTCACTAAGTTCTGTCCAACTCTGTGGGGCCCCTTGGACTGCAGCACATCAGGTTTCACTGTCCCTCACCACCTCCTCAAGTTTGCTCAAATCCAAGTCCACTGAGATGGTGATGCTGTCTAACCATCTCCTCCTCTGTCGCCCCCTTCTCCTTTTGCCTTCAGTCTTTCCCAGCATCGGGGTCTTTTCCGTTCTCCACTATTTCTCACCAGTCTCTGGAACACTGAGGCCAAAGATCAGGGTCGTTCATCACAATACTTCCACCGTTGTCTTGCTTTTATTCAGCCAACGTCTCATATTTGTATATCCTGCCTGGCAATTGAACTTGAAAATGTTGTGTTGTCCAATATAATAGCCACTAGCTACATGCTTTGGCTCTATCCCTTCATTCTGTCTGGAGTTATTTCTCCACTGGTCTCCAGTAGCATATTGGGCACCTATTGACCTTCACAAAGAGTCAAACACGACTGAGCAACTGAACTAAACTGAGCTGATTTTGTTTGATGTAACTTTTTTTTTTCTGCTCCATTTTCTTCCTCACCAGAACAAGTAAAGATGAGCAGTTAGAGAGAAAAGGTTTTTGAAAAAGAAAAGCACTAACCAACTAGCTGTTGAAATCTTAAATGGCTATAAAACTCTTGGCTTGTGGAGACTCAGTTTTCATGGTGTCTTAAGATGAAGCACTGCATTGTATGTGTATAAAACTCTCTGGGTGATGAATTTGATGATACACAATCAACCTTGCCTTTATTTAGAGTTCAGAGGGAAATTTTCATCAGAAATTCTTCTGATTGGCTCCCATTGTCAGTTTTTTATTCACTCTTATTTTCTGCCTCTATCTAAGTAGCTAGAAGCAATACAGAAGGGGATAAATCCTTGAATCACCTTATCTTCTCTAGGCTCTGTTTAATTGTATGCTTTTGACTAACATTTACTAAATAACTACCAGGAAGTCAGATAAGGTTAATACCACTTTCTAAGCACTTCTTGGCAGTACCACTTTACCCATTTAGTCATTTCATCAATCTGTAACTCAATCATTCTACATTTTCTGAATGAATCTGCCCATATAACTGATTAGAAACAAAGAGACTCAAATTAATGCATCTGATAAGAAGTGTGTTGGCATGATCTTTTAAAAAAAAAATCTGAATGAAAACTAATCTCATCAGTTTGGAGGTAAGGATGGCAGACTTAGCTACTTTATGTATATATATACATAGGCATGTATATAATAGTCTAAGATGACTGAGTGAGGTACTATGGTAAGGAATACATTATATCCATCTGCAGTTCGTCTCTCCATCTGAAAAGGATATCACGTGCAGGGCTTCCATACGAGATAACCTAACCAGTACCAGATTGACCTGACCAACCCCCACTAGTAATGATATCTAGTTTTCCTACTTAGTAGGGAGTATGTTTTTAATTGACTACACTTTTAAAAGCTTCTACAGGATCAGTTATATATTCTCAGTGTTATGGCTATGAAAAAAAGTTTTTTTAAAAAGCTCCTTTTTGGAAAATCTTAGCATTTCTTATTCTGCTTCTATTGTCAGAATCTGAGTTTGACATTTCAGAAGAGTTAAAAAAAACTATACCCACCCTGTGCATTTTTCCCTTTTCCTTTTCCCATTTATCTATATAGTCACACATCTGCATATAATCCATCAAAAAGATTATCAAATGTAACCCTGGGAAAAGCCAGAGTAAGTGTAATTTCACAAATATTTACAGGCTTTGTCTGAGGCTTTGCATATGGACATTTACCATTTTCGTTTGTGCCAAGTTTTGGTTATATCTGGATGATCAGATTCTAAAAGAAGAATGAGAGAAATACAGGTTCTAACAGAGTCTGCTACTCATCTGAGACATGCTCTTATACGGAGGACATCTTGAATCCCAGTTGCTACTTCTATAAAGAGTTGAAGTGAGACAATTATGCCAGGTAATCCTCCAAGCTCCTTTCGTCAGCAGTAGCCTAAGACTCCAAAGATAAATTTATTTTTGCTGTCACCAATCACCATGCAATTATATGCATGTTTAACAAACAAGTCAAGACAGAAGCACAGTTTCATGGCGCCGTGTTTCCCCTTGTGCTCCTGGTGTCCCTGTGTAATTTCCAAGTGTAGTTTGTCAACCAGAGAGGGATCCCTCAATGACATCTCACACTTTGCTCTTTGAGGTTCTTGAGTTCATCCTTTTACTTCCCCTCTGCCTCCATTTCATAATCTCTACAATAGCCAGGTGGCCTAGTCTAAATCACGTAGGGTTAATTAGTCATTGTTTATTTGTAAGCCTCAGTCATCTCTGCTTCTAACATCTGCTTCTTGTATTCAGTGTTTAGCATCAATCACTGTTCACTGTTGCCTCTGATGAGGTAGATTGGCCATCAGAGCAAGGTTCAGGCAAATTTTAAGGCAGTTTTCTTCACGTTGGCACACTAAACAAATATTTGCTGAAAAAATGACTGAATTTGGTTAGAGAGAATTAGAGACTCATGACAAGTCCATGGTTTCTAGTAAATTTTTTATTAAATTTTATTTGTTAATGTTATTTACAAACATTGCATGGATGTAATAGTGGTAAAGAAAGACAGTACCATGTTTTACAGAGTTCTTTTAGCATTAGCTGCAATAAATGACTGCCTAATAGCTGGACCCTAATTTTTCTGTATTAATTTTGTAACCTGCAACTCTACCAGACTCAGTAATAAGCTCTAGTAGTTTTCTGGTAGCATCATTAAGATCTTCTACGTATAGTATCATGTGATCTGCAAACAGGAATAGTGTAACTTCTTCTTTTCCAATTTGGATTCCCTTTACCTCTTTTTCTTCTCTGATTGCTATGGCTAGGACTTCCAAAACTACATTGAATAAAAGTGCTTGCCTTGTTCCTGATCTTAGAGTAAATGCTTTCAGTTTTGCACCATTGAGAAGGGTGTTAGGTGTAGGTTTGTCATGTATGGCCTTTATTATGTGAGGCATGTTCCCTCTATGAGTTGGGCCCTCATTTCTACCTTGAAATCCTATTAGGAAAGAAAACTGTAAGACTGATCCTGAAGAGATTCTTATCTTGAGAAACAAACAGATCTTACCCCTCTCCAAAGAGCTTTTGAAGGCCTGTGAGGCATCTTGGCTGCACATTGTACAGGGGAGGGTCTCGACCAATTTCCCAAGTGTGGTTTAGTTAAGGTGTCTTCTAAGAGGAACATGTAAAGATGATCCTCAAGAAGTTTTAGTCCTGTCTATCATAAATATGACTTAGGATGGCAGTCCAAAAAGATTTGTGTCTACTCCCAACAATAATGGGGTTGGAGTCCTTCTAAAAGGAGAAATCAGGAGAGAGAATAAATGCTAAATGTATTTATAACACTACAAAGATGGTTTAAATTGATAACAATATCTGCCATTTCAATTTCAGACAATAGCTGAAAATATTTTCAGCTACTCCACCCATTACTCTTAAGTAAAAGCCATTTTATCAAACACTGATGGACTTATTATTTGTTCTTGTCTTGAGATATTAGAAAGAAGCTTGAACTCCAAAGAATCAGGTCTGAACTAGCAGCTGATAGTGATTCTATGCTGCTTTCCAGAGAGGTTCAGCCACGGCTCAGGAATTCAAACACAAGTGGAAGTAGGAACTCGGCTTGTCTCAACATCAATAAACTTGTCTTTATAATGAAAGACAAGACTTGTTTGCCAGACCTAGAAGAAAAACATATCTGTTTTGTGTATTGCAGAAAACTGGTCCATGGAAAGTGTCATGAAATGAAGGCAGAGGCCTTTCATGCCAGAAAGAAAGGTCTAATGAGACCCAAGGTTGCTGGCTGTGCGAGGGTCGCCTGATCTTAGCAAATGCTCTCAGATGCTGCCTTCAAAAGATTAACTGTTTTTTATCCACCACCAATTGTCCCTTTTTAGCTAGTCCTGAAATCTATTTAAATTTTGCCAGTCACATTTCTGGGGTTTGATACCAAATCAAGACAGGCTGATTGATGCTGATTTGGAACTTATACAAAGCAGGAAGAGTGCATACCTTTCCCATGTGATTTTTTTACAGGGGAAAAAAAAATCTTAACCTGGCTTTGTTCACTTACAAGTGAAATCTTGAAGTTTATTTATTTATGTTTGTCAGTTCCTTAAAGAGAAGGGAAGAGCAAGGGGAGAGGTAGAAACTGATTGCCTTTGCAGTGTGAGTTTCATTAAACTATTCTAAAATGGAGCAAAATGATTTGTTTCAAAAAAACAAAATGATAATGTCCATAAACTCTCTTGGTAAGCTTGGTTGTCTGGGTATAAGAGAAAATAATTTAATTAGGAAAAGGAACCAGGAAATTGCATTAATTTAGTGATTTAAGTATGAAAATGAAGGTTAAAAAAAAACCAAAAGTACATCAGCCAGATGCATTTTTCTGTTCATGAAAAACACCATTTTCTTGTTTTTCCTTTTGGCATTCTGAAGAGCTCACATGAGCTGAGTAGGGAGATCTGATCTCATTAGAAGCAAGAGCTTGAGCCAGGTAACCACGGGAGCTTATTCTTTCTCTCCTCTTGTTCGAGACAGTCTCTACTTTAAAATTCAACTATTCTGTGTTTCACCGCTTTCATTAGAAGCATGAAAAGCAGACATCAGATCCCCGAACTCAAGAGAGCAATCGCTTGTATGTCCCAGCGAGTGGCATAAGTTATTTCAGTCGGCTAGGACCAGAGTGTAATGGTTAGAGCACAGGCTTGGGGAGCATAAAAAAATCCCACTTTAAATTCTGACTCAGTCACTACCCTCTGGTTGAACTTGGGGAAAATGTGTGCAGTCACCTAATGGAAGTAACAAGTCTCATCTCAGAAGGCCATTGGGAGGATTAAATCAAGACTGATTTGGTCCCTTGTGAGCTGTTACATGGTACCTGGCACATATGCTAGGCTCCAAGTTTGGTGATGCTAGTGGGATGTGTATTGTTTTATGTCATTTTAGACAGAAGAAAGTCAGAGATGCTATTCTAATCCTTGTTTCCATCTTACCAGTATATAAATTGAATGCTTCTCTTCCAGTCATTGTTTAGAGCAACAGAGAAGTTTGCTCCCTTAGTCAAGAAAAAAGAAAAAAAAAATAGAACTGTTATTAGAGGTGCCCAGGAGAAGTAACAAGAACATAGTAAATGTACTAATGATTGAAATAAGAAGAATCAAAATAGGAATAATCAAAGTTTTTCCTTTGTCCTAATTTAATGAAAAATAAACACCAGAGGCAGATTTCTCTTGAAGACAAAGATAGTCGTTTCTCACTTCCTGCTGAGTGCCAAAGAATTGATGCTTTTGAACTGTGGTTTTGGAGAAGACTCTTGAGATTCCCTTGGACTGCAAGGAGATCCAACCAGTCCATTCTGAAGGAGATCAACCCTGGGATTTTTTTGGAAGGAATGATGCTAAAACTGAAGCTCCAGTACTTTGGCCACCTCATGCGAAGAGTTGACTCATTGGAAAAGACCCTGATGCTGGGAGGGATTGGGGGCAGGAGGAGAAGGGGACGACAGAGGATGAGATGGCTGGATGGCTCACAGACTCGATGGACGTGAGTCTGAGTGAACTCCGGGAGCTGGTGATGGACAGGGAGGCCTGGCATGCTGCGATTCATGGGGTCGCAAAGAGTTGGACATGACTGAGTGACTGAACGGAACAGACGGAAACACTTCCTAAGCAATATTTACTTTCGGGCTGAATTTTGTTTTTCCTCAGAATCATCAGCTTCGAGCTGCATAAGACCCGGATCCACTCTTGTGAAAGTTGTTTCTAGTTACATTTCCTCATATTCCTTTTGCTCCTCTTCCATACTAAACTGTTGATTTAAATTTTGAATGTGAAATTTGGAATCTGATGTGCAAAACAAACAAACAAAAAGTGATCATCTGATTAACAGGCAAAACTCTCACACTCCCAAAGCGCTGACATATGTTCACTCAGCAATAGAACAATACATCACATTTGGGTATTGCTTGCTTAGTAATAAAGTATCATTTTAAAACATTTTAATAGAAAAATAGCATATACATAAAAAAGTAGACAAAACATAAATAAATAGCTAGGTGGATTATTAGAAATTGAAGGCATTCTTGGCAACAACCACCCATGTCTAATTAAATAAACAGCATTACCAACTTCCCAGAAAGCCCCCTTATACTTTGTCATATGCTTATTTCCTCCATTATTTTTTAACCTGGAAAATTCAACCTTCAAAGAAATAAAATAATACAATCAACACAGCACACATTTCAACTAGACTCATCAACCATTAACATGTAGCCATATTCCCTTGTTCCTGCAACCTCCTTCCCACCCTCCCTCTTGTTTAACCATTTAAGAAGCATTCTTAACCCTAAAAATTTCATTTTTTCCTAAGAGAAGAACATATTCCCACATAACCACATTACCATTATCACAATAAGTTAAATATTGATTCAGGGACATCATCTAATATCTAGTCCCATTCAAATTTCCCAATGTCCCTCAGATTTCCTTTTTAATTTTTTCTCCATCCATGATGGAGTCAGTGTTTCTATATTACTATTCTTCATGTTTATTGGTCTTTCTCACTCTATAACAATCTCAACACTGTTTCACTTTGGAATATTGAAAACTCAGAATACTTAACAGAGTGTCTTAGAGTGCATTTTCAAAGTGGGTCTTCTGACTTTGGGCTTCTCTGATAGCTTACCTGGTCAAAAAAACACCTGCAAAGGAGGAGACCCTGGTTCCATTCCTGTGTTGGGAATATCCCCTGGAGAAGGGATAGGTGTATTGTTGGACTTCCCTTGTGGCTCAGCTGATAAAGAATCTGCCTGCAATGAGGGAGACCTGGGTTCGATCCCTGGGTTGGGAAGACCCCCTGGGGAAAGGCTACCTACTCCAGTATTCTGGCCTGGAGAATTCCATGGACTGTATAGTCCATGGGGTCGCAAAGAGTCAGACAAAACTGAGCAACTTTCACTTCACTTCTGACTTTATTGTCATTCGTGTGCATTATGTTTACTCCTAAGGGTGGTGACCTCAGATGTCCCAGGTAAGAACAGCTACTTAGTATGGAAACTGTAAAATCAAAATTCAGGACTTCTTGTTCAAAAAGCAGGGGGAAATGCTGTTTAAGAAAATAAAATATAAACTTCTATCTTTAAAAATATTTTATTACTATGAAATGTAATAGGGATAGCAGTAATACATAAGAAATAAGATAAACTTGTAAATTGTAAAAAAAAAAAAATGTGGGGACTTCCCTGGTGGTGCCCCTGCTGATGAAGAGAATTTGGGTTTGATTCCCTGGTCTGGGAAGATTCCACATGCTGCAGAACAACTAAGCCTGTACAACAACTACTGAGCCCACGCTCTAAAACCCACGAGGTGCAGCTCTGGAGCCCATGTGCTGCAACTACTCAGCTTGTGTGTCACAACTGCTGAAAGCTGCACACTCTAGAGAACACACGCTGAAACTCCTGAGCCCGCACGTTTGCAGCCTAAGCTCCACGAAAATAAAAGCCACCTCAGTGTGAAGCCCGGGCACCGCAACAGAGAGCAACCCCTGTTCGCTGCAACTAGAGAAAGCCCGCAAAAGCAACAAAGACCCAGCACAGCCAAAAATAAATAGCATCTAAATAAATACACAAAATTTTTAAAATAAATACATTTTGGTGTCATATTTTTATATAATAAATAGTAATATTAATAAAGCCAATACTTTATGGTATCTTGATGGATTATGAAAATTTTCTGGCTCTTTTCTGCCTATTTATTTATTAGATCAAATTTATACTTTTAGCAACTTTATTCTCAATCAATAAAATTGAAAGCAACCATTTTCGACAAATAAAATATAGCAGATTTTAAAAAGAATTTTTGACTTTGACAAGGACTTTATGCTGATACAAGTATTATTACAGCTGTTAAGAGTACTTTATATGCTTCACAGTATTGGGATAAATTTTTGACAAGGTATTTTGAAAGACAAAATTTTAAAATATCTAGATTGATGATTCTTGAGAAACAATTTTTCTAAAAAGATTTAACTCTTCATTACACACCCATTCTGTGGATTTGCCTGAATCCTCTTGCCATTTGCCTGAATTTAATTTTAAGTGCAAATTTATACAATGGCATATTAATGTTTGCTCTGACATTTTATGTAACTTGCAGAGCTCATATGCATGCGGGCATTCTTGGTTCCTTCAGCTGTGTCCAACTCTTTGTGACCCTATAGACTGTAGCCCACAAGACTCCTCTGTCCATGGGATTCTTCAGGCAAGAATACTGGAGTGGGTCGCCAAGCCCTCCTCCAGGGGATCTTCCTGACCCAGGGATCAAACTCACGGCTGTCTGCTTCTCCTGCATTGCAGGCAGATGCTTTACCCACTGAGCCACCTGGGAAGCCCCAGAGGTCATATAAGAAACTAAAAATGGCTTCATGGTGTGTATATAATTCAAAAGCCTATTTTATGCATTATACCACTGTATTGTTACTTACAGCAAAATATTCATCATAAAATTATTTTCTTGTTAACAGACGATTCATTTAAAGCTTCATATGAAAACAGCACTCTTTTCTATCCAATGTGATAATTTTTTAATTTAATTTCAAGTTTCTAAATTTTTGTTTTGCAATGGTGAGACATTTTCAACCACAGAGATTCTAACATTTTTGAAGAATTCTAATAACTCATAATATGTTTTGTTGCAATGTCCATGGATACACTACTGTTCTGTAGTAATTTACAGATAAAATTTACAGCTTGAGCACCAGGAGTTCCTGTCCCAATTGTATGTAGCCAAAAGGCTGTTAATCTCATCACTCCTTTGAGGATCCATAGTACCCTAGACTGCTCTGGGCA
This sequence comes from Aepyceros melampus, assembly GCA_006408695.1. NCBI lineage: Eukaryota > Metazoa > Chordata > Mammalia > Artiodactyla > Bovidae > Aepyceros > Aepyceros melampus. Next base: position 491,543 of record SJXQ01001636.1, on the reverse strand, counting down.
TGCACATGGGCACTGGACACCTAGGTCAATTGCGCAGCACGTAAGCTGCCCATCACCCCTCTGCGCCCAACCAGCTGAGCCCATACATACTGCCAACTAGACAAACTCAGGACTCTGAGAGTGGGGCCCTGTGACTGCACAGATCATACACCCATGAAGCTGACAGACCCCAGGGACCAGGGAAACTGTTCCTAAGAAGGTCAGACAGGCACACTCATCAATTAGTTCTACAACAGGATCCACAGCCAGCTGGAACAGCAAAGACCAGCAAGAAAATATCTGCTTCCAAGGAACTCCATGGACTGCTGCTGTAGGGCAAAGGGTCTCACGTTGGTCTGCACCAGGGTAACCTGGAGGGTGATTAAGAGACAGGTTGCTGGGCCGAACCCCAGAGCACCTCTCCTAGTAGGTCTGCGAGGGCTGTGAATTTGCACTTCTGGGTTAAGCTGATGTAGCCACTGTACTTTGAGAACCACTGCACTTTGAGAACCACTGCCATAGGATATAATGGCTCTGATTTGCTTAATATTCTATTTTTGTTAAGAAAGAGAGAAATCCAGATATTATGCAAAATATTTCAATTTTTTTCACATGCTTTGAATGAAATCCTCCAATTGAAAAAAATATTTACTCAAAAGTTTTCAAACACCAAATGAAACATATGTGTAGGTGGAATTTAACCCGAATGCTCTCAGTTTATCAGTCTCCTGCCAGAAATTATGTTAAATTAAATGGAAATAACACTCAACATCTTAATGTTGAAAAGTCTGGAGCAAATTGGATCAGTTCAGTTCAGTTCAGTTCAGTCGCGCAGTCGTGTCCGACTCTTTGCGACCCCATGAATCGCAGCACGCCAGGCCTCCCTGTCCATCACCAACTCCCGGAGTTCACTCAGACTCACGTCCATTGAGTCTGTGATGCCATCCAGCCATCTCATCCTCGGTCGTCCCTTTCTCCTCCTGCCCCCAATCCCTCCCAGCATCAGGGTCTTTTCCAATGAGTCAACTCTTCGCATAAGGTGCCCAAAGTACTGGAGCTTCAGTTTTAGCATCATTCCTTCCAAAGAAATCCCAGGGTTGATCTCCTTCAGAATGGACTGGTTGGATCTCCTTGCAGTCCAAGGGACTCTCAAGAGTCTTCTCCAACACCACAGTTCAAAAGCATCAATTCTTCGGCGCTCAGCCTTCTTCACAGTCCAACTCTCACATCCATACATGACCACAGGAAAAACCATAGCCTTGACTAGACGGACCTTAGTCGGCAAAGTAATGTCTCTGCTTTTGAATATACTATCTAGGTTGGTCATAACTTTTCTTCCAAGGAGTAAGCGCCTTTTAATTTCATGGCTGCAGTCACCATCTGCAGTGATTTTGGAGCCCAAAAAAACAAAGTCTGACACTGTTTCTACTGTTTCCCCATCTATTTCCCATGAAGTGATGGGGCCAGATGCCATGATCTTCGTTTTCTGAATGTTGAGCTTTAAGCCAACTTTTCCACTCTCCTCTTTCATACATCACTGCTGCTTTTACACCTGCTTCTGAATATCCTGGGTTTGAGATAAAGACACTGTATTACTGAACTCTATACAGAGCAGTACTGTATACAGAAGCACAACCACCTGTGGAAGCAAGCACGTGAGAATGCACACCAGACCTATGAGCTAACTTATGTAATTGGATATGAGAACACAAATTTGCATTTTGGAAGTTCGAAACTTGAAGGTTGGTATGTAGGGGACTTACTGTAGCATACAGTTGGCTGCACAAATCCAATATTTAACCACCCTATTTAAGGCTGGGGAAAAAGGAATGAAGGCACATTTTTCATGAACTGAAAAAACTACAGCTGAATTCATTTTACTTAGCAGCAATTAAAGCACATTTGTGAATTTATAAATATTTTGTAGCATGGTTCAGCAAGTGTTTCTAATTTGAGCAATGACAGGTGTTTGTTGTTTAAAATAAAAAGTGATCCTGGGGTCTTTTACTTAGGATTCAAAATATGTCACGGTGGAAGTATGAAATTGAATGCAAGCTTCATTTTCTCCAGAAACCAGTTGTGATATGCCCTGTTGAGTTAATTTTGCCGTATGTCAGAGTAACATGGGAAAAATACCTACTATGTGTCAAGATCTAGTTCTCCTACTTGCAGTTAAACTTCGGAGCAATTCTGAGACCTAGATGTTAGTAGTCCCACGTTATGGATGAGGAAGCTGAGTTCAGAAAGGGTAAAATGACTTAGCCAAGGTCATATGGTCAAGAGGAAACAGAGATGAAATTTGAACACAAAGCCTGGATCTTACGCATCAAATGGTCACATTCATCAACCCTAGCTCAGTTGAAAACTTGCAGGGGCTGTCCCACTAGATCAATATCAGTCTTATACACAGTGTATGAGGACTGGGGAGCCAAGGGCTTCAAGTGAAGAGTGATCCAGGTTCCTTCCTGTGTTTGTTTTTGGGAGTTGATTGCAAAATTAAATCCTAGACTGTGAAGTCAAACTGTTTCAAATCCCATCTTTGTCACTCAGTAGTTTACAACCTTTGGCAAACTGCCTAGTTGCACAGAGCCTCAGTTTCCCCCCTTGGTAAAATGAGGATGATAACGGCACATATCCCAGGGAATGCACTGAGAATAAAAGGAGATGATGAGTATAAATGACTGAGCAATCTACTTGGCACATTGTGAATGCTCAATAAATCTCGGTTATGATGATATTCTTTCATGTAAAAGGACCTTTAGGAGCCCCCTCATCTCCAAATATCTTATCAACCCAAGACCCACATCTGAAGCCACAACAGCACAAGTTCAGCAGGTCACTGACTCCCACTCTAAAGAGTCAGTTCAAATGTCATTTCTCCCAAGAAACTTTCCCAAACCTTCCAGACACATTTGCCTAGCATTCTACTTCATACACTATTTAAATTCCTCTCTATTATGATGTTTATAAATGTGACATTTGCTTTACTTAGGCTGTGTGTTCTCTGAGAACAGACCTTCTTTCTGTCTTACCCATTTTTGGGTAGATCCAGAAGTCCTGGGTCTTGCCCTAACTGGTTGGTCCAAGGCCCTATCTCTGCAAAGCCACCCCTCTACCAGCAAAGCATTTCTGGGAAACCAGCAGTGTTGCTCTGTCTGGCAAGCACATGCCCCTGCTGAGTTCTGTGAACTCACCCGCCTCTTCCGCTGGGTGTCACTTCCCCTTGTCCACCCCAGTCACCACCCACCAGGTTCCTTGGGAACACTCTAAGTAACAAAACTGAGTCTATAAACCAGAGGAAAGAATCTTTGCTGTCTGGATTTTGCTTCATTATATGATTTCCCATGACCACAGTGGAGTAGGAACAACAGAAAAATGGGATTGATTCAGATTAGGCAAAGCCAATACAAGGGGGCATTGCCTGCACACATTAAAAATAATAAAACCAACTAGAAATAAATCTGCTTTTTAAATTTTTTTCTTTTTAGCCACACTGCACAGCTTGTGGGATCTCAGTTCCCTGACCCGGGATTGAACCCATGGTTGACCCAGGCCACTGGTAGTGAAAGCCCTGCCTCCTGCCACTAGACCACCAGGGAACTACTCAATCTGCTGTATACTATCACTGCTGCTGCTGCTGTTGCTGCTAAGTCGCTTCAGTCGTGTCCGACTCTGCGCGACCCCATAGACAGAAGCCTCCCAGATTTCCCCATCCCTGGGATTCTCCAGGCAAGAACACTGGAGTGGGTTGCCATTTCCTTCTCCAGTGCATGAAAGTGAAAAGTGAAAATGAATTCACTCAGTCGTGTCCAACTCTTCGCGACCCCATGGACTGCAGCTACCAGGCTCCTCTGTCCATGGAATTTTCCAGGCAAGAGTATTGGAGTGAATTGCCATTTCCTTCTCCAGGGGATCTTCCCAACCCAGGGATTGAACCCGGGTCTCCCGCATGGTAGACAGACGCTTTACCGTCTGAGCCCGAGTGGGGTGCCATTGCCTTCTCCAATACTTCCACTGTGCACTGGCAATTTCAACAGTGCAAAACTACTGCTTCCTGAAAAGCATCTTCAGTTGAGCTAAGTTCTGCACAACTGCTGCAGTCGTTGTAGAGTTTTAACAATAATAATAAAACAATAACAACAATAATAATATTATTATTATTTAGCAATAATAATAATAATATAACTCCAAACTAGCAAGTTCTGTTACTTATCCTTTAATAAACATGGTAGCTACACAAAAGTTAATTCAAAAACTCCTAGTTTTACAGTCAGTCTCCAAACACACAGATTCAACGTGTAATTTCATTTGAAGAGTTTGGAAGTGTTTGGAATAGGTCCAGCTCACTAAGACTGTAGCTTGTGTCTTCAATTCCCTGGTTGCTACATATTCCTGCATTAAATGATAGGCTCAAAATAATAACCACAAGATGATTGAACAAACAGAATTTTAATTACTTCAATTTTATCATTATAGATGACCACTGGAACTTTTTGTGTTTGAAATTTAAAAATAGGATAAAGCACAAATTGTGGATTTTGCCTGGTAGATGCAAAAATGTACTCAAAACTTTCTGAATTTTAATTTTAGTAATATCATTACACTGAATATTTTTAATCATTTTGCTAATGAATGAAGGCAGATCAAGAATGATTATTGTATGAAATTCTAAATTAAAATCTGAAAGTCATAAATTATTATTGAAAATAATTTTATTGAGTTAGGAAGTATTAGTGATCTACTACAGGTGTCAAATATATTGGACACGACTGAGCGACTTCACTTTCACTTTTCACTTTCATGCATGGGAGAAGGAAACGGCAACCTACTCCAGTGTTTTGCCTGGAGAATCCCAGAGATGGGGGAGCCTGGTGGGCTGCCATCTCTGGGGTCGCACAGAGTCGGACACGACTGAAGCAACTTAGCAGCAGCAGCAACAGGTGTCAAATATATTTGGAATGCTGTGAAAAGTAGTATTCCCTGGACCCTGATATCTTACAAAGAATAATCTTTCAGATATTGCTAAAAACAAGAAATCTATATTATGGACTGTACATACAGAAATCATGTTATTGAATATATGTATATTGCTGAAGTATATTGCACAAAATATATGATGTTACTAAAATCCAGACCAGAAGCCACAAAGTCTAAGCTAGAGATAGAGATCAAACTCTTATTTGATTTCCTGGTCAAGCATGTCCTGCTCCTCACCCTCTCCATTCCTGTTCCCAGGGTTTCTGGGCTTTGGTGCAAAAATTCCTGAGGAGCCTGCCTCACCGGTTCTCCCACAAGCCACTCACACAGCTTCAGTTCATTCTGGGACTCCTCTGCCTTTGTAACCATTTCAAGTGTAGAGCCCAACAGTGAGTAATACAGCCCCTGTTAAATGGGTAAATGAAAGAAAAAGATACGTGAAATTAAACCACTCCAATATGATTGTTTGTAATCATTTCTATTTTCCTCTAGGGTGGACAGTGAGGAAATTGACGTGAGTGGAAAACAAATAAATTAGTTATGGTCACAGGCGCAAATAAAGTCTTGATGAGTGGGTACCAAGTGGTAGCTCAAAGACTCAGTATCCTTCTATCGATGGGTTTAGTATCTTCAGTATATGGATTCCACAACTGGCATTTGTGTCTGCATCAAACCCTGAAAAGGAAAAGAAGATGGAGAGTCAGAATGGGAGTTTTTTCATGGGTCAGTGTTAGAAGTGACATATTATCATTTCTGTTCACATTCCATTGGCTAGAACTCAGCCGTGCGTGCTGTGCTCACTTCAGTCGTGTCTGACTCATTGTTTCCCTAGGGACTGTAGCCTGCCAGGCTCCTCTATCCACGGGACTCTTCAGGCAGTACTGGAGTGGGTTGCCATGCCCTTCTCCAGGGGAATCTTCCCTACCTAGGGATCAAACAGGCATCTCTTACACATCCTGCATTGGCAAGTAGTTTCTTTACCATAGCGCCACTTGGGAAACCCAGAACTCGGTCAAATGGCCACAGCTACCCTCAAGGAACTTGTAAAATGTAATATAACTGTATATTCAAGAAGAAGAGGAAATAGGTTTGGTAAGAAATTAGCCATCTGCTGCCCACAACCCCCATGCTCATTCTTGTAGTCACCATGATGTGACAATGTCCATAAGTGTATGTTAGTAGGAAAACAATGGCAGACAGGTGAGCAGGTAGGACTATGAACTACTTCCACAAATAGAAGTTTTTTATCTTTTAAGGTTAAATGGCAAAACCACATGGTATACCTTTAAATTGCTTCCTTGTTTTGTTTTTTTTTTAATTGTTTCCTAAAAACATCACTGGACATACCCATTTTCCATTTCATTGTCTAAAAACAAGTTGTATAGGCCATCCTATACATAAATGTGGTCATGGGAAAAAATATGTCCTCTTATCTTCACAATATGGATATAAGACTCACTGGAGCTTCATTTTGTAATTATCTAGTAAGTGAAGTGAATCTCCCACTTCATTTATGAAACAACGATCTTCAAAGGAAATAAATACGAATTAATCTGTATAGTTCCCCTGCTTGTTTGGAAGTTGAGCCCCATTGAAAGTCACTCTCCCAGGTATTTCTTAGGTTCTCCAGGGGTAGAGCCTCTGGTGTGAACTCAGCAACAAACACACTCCTTGCTTCACTGCTTTAATATCTTAGCAAGGCACCTGGCCACTGACCATAGCCAAGAATCCCCTGAAGAAATACTGTTCCACCATGTTCATCAGTTCCCCACTGGTGGCAACTCTTTGGATCAACACTTATGACTATTTCATGAACACATATCCTTACTTTCTGGCTTTACCACTTGTGGTACATTATAATACTGTTCAGGAAACATTTATTCACTTACCCCACTCCCTCATGACAGGAGAATATGTCCACATCCATTGACATGGTTTTAAACATGTGGTTTGCTTTGACCTCATGGTGGGTGAATGGACTGTCATACACTTTGCTCTTGAATTCAATCATGTAACTTATTTCTACCATTGAGATATTAGTTTATAAAGCATACATAGAAGTCTGAAATGTGCTTGGCATTTTAAGATAACTTATAAGCAGATTATGAGTTAAGGGCCAGCTTTCATTATCTGCTGTGATCTCAAAATCAGTCCTTGAGGCTGAGCCAAGGAGATAGACACCGATCCATCCATTCCATTTTTTTCCCCTCTTCCTCTGTTTCATTCAGACATCCCAGGACCAAACCAATCAAAATGAAACAAGGGCCTGAATCCAGTTTGGGACTCAGCTTGGATCTCTTTGTACATTTAATTAACAGTGACCTGTCCACACTCTTCACAAGTCAGCTTGTAGAATTTCTTAAAAATGGCATTTTTAAAATAAAACTTTTGAATGAGTTTTCACTATCACCTTAAAAATTCAGGCTTAACGTTTCCTTTGAAAGAAACATTTACTGGAGTTTTCTCTGATTAAGCTTTCATTAATCATAGGTCTTCCACATAAGCGAACTCTCCCTACAGGGTTAGTCGGGTCTTTGCTGGCAAATATGTTACAAAGAAGGATTTGTTTCAGAAATAAACATTTAATTTGGATGAATTTTAATAGTCACAGTGCTTGATTCTGATGAAAATGTTTACTAGCAGCATTTCTGCTTTGGACCATTTGTTTCTATTATTTTGACAGAAATAAAATTTGGTTGGTTGTTGTTTGAGATGTGAAATGGTTTTGTAAGCATTTCAGCCTGATGCCCAGGCAGGCAGTCACAATAATTCTTCTCCAAATAAATGGGGGCCACCATTTTTCTATTCATTATTTCAGTAAGAAAAGTTTAACCAGTGAAAGGATTTGCAAAACATTGCATTGTAAAAACCTTAATGAAAATTGCAACAAAAGTTAGTACACTGTAAATATTTTTGCAAAGGTTTGGGCAATCTTTTCTTTCTATAAATACTTGTCTGCACAGTAAGAGAAATTAAAAGCCAAATGAGAAAGCTGTGTTGTCTCATCTGTAGTTTTGAACAGCAAATATTGAATTTAGCAGAGGATCTTCCTGTGCCTTATGTGTTATACATAAGGTGGAAAAGTAGAGTAAATTTCATGCCAACATATTAGCAACATAAAGGTGACTTCTGTAATTAAATCATTTTTTTAATCATCAAAATTGAAAATAAGAGAAAACAACTTCTGAAGAAGTCCAGGGTCAATCAGCTAAATAAACTAAAGTCATTCAGTCAACTAGTATTGATTGGATTTTAGCAAGATGAAATTGACTTTGCTCCAACTCCACCCACTTCACAAACTAATTAAAAAAGCACATCAGCAACATCTTCCATCAGCTAAGGAAGATAAGTAGGCTTCAAAGCAATCAACTACAAAACTCTGTCAAGAACAGCAATAGATCCTCAAAGAACTTCGGAGAGCTTTCTGAAAGTTACTCACATCAATCAAATTAAAAAAAAAAAGAAACTCAGAGCCATGCACTTGTATTTTGGGGGGACTTTCTGGGACAATGTATTGGCCAACTTATAACTAAAAGAAAACCACACATCAGCAGGGCATATATTAGCATCCAAGATCTCACTCAACTTCAGTCCACCTAAATTCCCATCAAGCAAGAGTAATAACAATGCTTGGATCAGAAGGGCATGAAGGGTCATTGAGCAAATCATTTAAAATGTCTGAAATGTGCAGCTCCTATAGTCCTTAAATAGAATAGAGGATTATTAGATTACCTTTTGCAAGGAACAGTGACTACAGGTCAGTAAAAGACCTTGCATTGTGAGTGTCTCATTCTTTTTACCATCCAAAACACCACAGACCATTCTGTTCATTTTCTGAATAAAGAAATGAATAAAAGAAGCACTTGAGGTCATTTAATAGCACAAGAAATGTTTTCATCTATATGTTTTCAGTACTGAAAGTCTAATTTTTTAAATGAAAGGTATCTTCCTATTCAAATCTCTGTGCTGTTGACAAGTCTAGCAAAAAGATTCAGAAAAAGTCTGAAAATGTTAATTTCTTTAACTTTTGGATGATGTAAAAAGAAGAAAGAAAAAAGAGTTTAGGAAAAAGAAAGAAAAGACAAAATTACACAGTAGACTATGCATGTCTAATATGATGTTAAGTTTTCATGTCATTCTTATTGGTGTTTAGTGAGAGCCATTGCTTTTCTCTCTCTTAGGTGTCTTTTTAAAATGTATGTCCACATACTCTATTCAGAGTTACTGTCACTTTATACATGCCAAGCTATTTCTAAACCTTTCAAAAAATAAACTTCCATGAAATACCTTGACTCAGTGATTGTAGGACTGCATAAGGGGATAATATGTACAGCTGGGGTAATGTGAGCCACTCAGGGTGCCTCAGAACAGAAGCCATGTGCCAACTAGCATGAAAAGTACTTAAATATACAACTGCTACAGTAATACCAGTGTGTACCTGCTAAATATCAACGCTGCCTTTCTTTTCTGTCGATGTATAAACATTCTGGAATTCAGAAATGCATACGTAGGAACCCAGAAAGTTAAATTATACATTGAATTTTAGAGCAGAAAGGGATTCAGAAGCACAAATCCTGGTTTTAGAATAAGGAGTCATGAGTGACATATTTGCACTCATAAAGCTCTTTGTGGCAGAACTGGGGCTAGATCAAGTATCGAAACTGTACAATATTCTTTTTCAACAGCTCAAGGAGAGAGTACCATTACACTAAGTAGATTTTCTATCACACTGGTCAACAGCTGGTGGAAAATCAATTTCAGGCCATCAACCAGAGAATTAAAAGTCTTACTGAAGAAGTGAAACATTACTGGTTCTTATGAAAATACAAACTTCCTCTACATCCCACTCCTCCATCAAGGCATTCAGATGGATAATAATGAGAGATAATTTATACCAAAAGAATGGCTGAAACAAATGGAAAACAATACTCTCATGGGTTTGCTTTGTGGAAATGCCACAGGAAAGTAACCAGTGAATCACATTTCACTTCTATTTCACTCTTTCAAGAGGCATGATGATCTTACAGAGAGAGCACCATTTTCAGTGACAGATGAATACAGTGAAAATCTCAGTGTGGCCACTTCATAAATAGCTAAAATTTGAATTAAATTATCAGTATTATAGCTATCTAGCTGTAAGATATTGATAGAAATAATAATACTTGTCACCTGATTGTTGTAGAAATTAAATAAAAAATTTATGTATGACTCATAAGACATCAGCCTCACCTGCCTGTGGCTACAACATGATGCTGCATTTTCTTTTCATGTCCAGACTGTTAGGATCTGAACTAACTCCCGGCAGATAACCTCCTCAAAGTTTTCTGGGTGTTTCTCAGCATCTTGTCTCGCACGTGCTCCAGAGTAAATCTGTTCGCTTCCTCACCTACATCTGCTCCTGTGCTCTGACAGTCCCCACGATCGCACTCCTCCTCTGGGCAGCGAGTTTTTTTTCCTTTGGTCACACCACTTGGCATGCTGGATCTTAGTTCTCTGGCCAGGATCAAACCCATGTCCCCTGCAGTGGAAGCGTGGAATCCTAACTACTGGACTTCAAAGGAATTTCCTGGGCAACTATTTTTGACTATAGGTCCCCACTGCCATCCCTTTGGTTTTATCATGGGCTTACTGTTCAACCCAATTTGCCGCATTACAATTGAGAAACGATTAGGGACGATGTGATTTACTCCCAGTTTAATTGAGGTTTAGGTTTATAGGAAATAAACAACCGCTAGCATCTCACATGCCCCAAATCTTCCTTAGCTCTGCTTCTTAGGTCAATACCCATTCTATCCCTCAACTTGCCTTCTTGTACAAGGGCTCACTAATTCTCCCTACTGGAAATGCTCCAAACATTCCCATGCCTAGAGTCCGGGACCACCTTCACTTTCCCACCTGGGGGCCCATAAAAGAAAAATGTCTTCCTCACCAGTCCAAGGCCAGTTCATACCCAGACCTAGAACTTCCTCCTTACAGGATAACTGACAGCAATTAAGCCTTTGTTCAGGGCAAAGTGACCACCTAACATGTAAGGTCTGGCCTGATGTCTTAGTTGTGACATGCCCTGGAGTCAAGGGGATATTTTCCAAAGACTTGTATATTCAGTCTTAAATAACAACACATGTAGGACAACAGTTGCTAAGACATGCCTAGCATTTTTAAAAACATTGTCAAAGTGTTTTTTCCAAAATGAAACACAAAAACACAACAAAGCATACCTCACTCATGTCATGGTCTGGTCTCACATTCTAATCTCTTGTGAGCAAGGCGCAGTGAAATGCAGCCACACACAGGATCTAATGAAAAGAAAAGAAAAAAAAAGAAGTAGAAATGGATTTAGAGATAAATCATAGCCTTACCCTAAAATAAGAAACTTCTTACAAACCTATAAGTAATAGACTTTCAGCTTTAAAAGACTCTAGTGCCCCTTGGGATATAGTAATATTTGTGGCTATTGTTATTTATGATTGTAATTAGTATTCATAGGAAAAGTGGAAACAGTGACAGATTTTATTTTCTTGGGCTCCAAAATTATTGTGGATGGTAACTGCAGCCATGAAATTCAAAGATGCTTGCTCCTTGGAAGGAAAGTAATAACCAACCAAGACCCAGCATATTAAAAAAGATATTATTTTGCTGGTAAAGATCCTTGTAGTCAAAGCTATGGTTTTTCCAGGTCATGTATGAATGTGAGATTTGGACCATAAAGAAAGTTGAATGCTGAAGAATTGATGCTTTCGAAATGTATGCTGGAGAAGATGCTTGAGAGTCCCTTGTACAGCAATGAGATCAAACCAGTCAAACCTAAAGGAAATCAACCCTGAATATTCGTCAAAAGGATTAATGCTGAAGCTCCATATTTGACCATCTGATGAGAAGAGCCAGCTCATTGGAAAAGACTCTGATGCTGGGAAAGATCAAGGGCAGGAGCAGAAGAAGGTGGCAGCAGAGGATGAGACGGTTAGAGAGCATCACCACTGAAAGGACATGAGTTTGAATAAACTCTCAGGAGATAGCGAAGGACAGGGAATCCTGGTGTGCTGCAGTCCATGTATTGCAAATAGTCAGATACTACTTAGTGAGTGAACAACAGAAAAATAGGATGCAGTAGTTAGTTTGCAATATCCAAACTAATTAAACAGAGCTCAGACACCAAATCTTAGGTGATAAGTCTCGGGGACAGGGAGGAAATATATGCATTACGTTACTAACGTCATGGGACAATAAGATAGATTTGCTATCTCTTAAGTGTCTATTATCATGCATCTGGCCATTTAACAACTATTTACTTTCATATAGGAACCGTAAATGTTGGACATCAGTCCCATTTTACATATGAGGAAAGCATGCAAGTTGCCTAAGATGACTCAGGTAGTAAATGATGGGGCTAGAATTGATGTCCAGTCTATTTGATACAAAAGCCAATGATCTTTCTAATCTTCTCAACACATTCTTCTATCTGCCCAATACCTAGACAGACAATGCCTGATGATGAAACATGGTGATACTGAACATGAAAAAAATGAAAAAGACAAAGAGTTTTGATAGCTTTCTCATGATTCTCATATTTAGCATGAGAGTATGTATTCAGGGTAATGACAGAAGATTTCTTCTTTCCTTGAATTTCAGTGCAGCAAAACACATGACATGGATTCATTGTTTCATTCCCTCGTCATTCAGCCAGCATTAGTTAACCAGGTAACTCGTGGAGAGCCATGTTAGCAGGCATGAAGATATAGACAGTAAAATGAAAAGATTTCTAAGATTCGTTCGTCTTAGAGTCTAGTAAGGGAACCAAGAGGGAAATCAATTAAGTACTTGGCATTGTTAAAAACATTGCCAGCAAGATAGGCTCAAGGTGATATAGGGTGTCATGTAGATCACACTAAGAGGATAAAGAAGACCTCTGTGAGGCACTGACTCAGAAACTTGAAGGATGATAACCATTAACCAGGTGGACATGGTCTATTAAGAAAATAAACAGCACAGGGGGGCACTAAGGTGTGAAAACGCTTGGTGGATTTGGAAAACTCTAAGTAGGTCTCTTTGAAACTTCGACAAGTGGTGCTTTTAACTTAAGGCTTAGTTTCTTCACATTTGAATCGGAAGTAATAAAAGTACCATTTTATGTTGTAGGAATGGATGTTTAATTTGAGCTAAAGTAAATTTGTACTTAGCACACTTCTTGGTCCTTAGCACAGTCTTCGTAAATGTTAGCTCTTGTGATCATGGAGAACTTTGCAGGTCAGGTGGATATGACTTTGGTGAGCAGTAACCAAAAACCACAGAGAAGGCAATGGCACCCCACTCCAGTACTCTTGCCTGGAAAATCCCATGGATGGAGGAGCCTGGTAGGCTTCAGTCCATGGGGTCGCTAAGTCGGACCTGACTGAGCGACTTCACTTTCACCTTTCGCTTTCATGCATTGGAGAAGGAAATGGCAACCCACTCCAGTGTTCTTGCCTGGAGAATCCCAGGGACGTGGGAGCCTGGTGGGCTGCCGTCTATGGGGTCGCACAGAGTCGGACATGACTGAAGTGACTTAGCAAACCAAAAACCATCTGGGTCAAACTGACTTACAAATAAAGAGAGACTCTAGACTTCTGATCTGAAAAGCACCAAAGTAAGCCAAGCTTTCAGGCATGACTCAGTTGGAGATACAGCCTATGGAATTCTAGTAAATGCTTAACCACTGGATCTGGAAGTGAGGAGGAAAAGGAAGAAGAGGAAAGAGGAGAAAAAAGGGAAGCAGAAAAAGAATCAGTAGCCCTGATTTTTAGTGTTTGCAGATTCCATGGTGTGAATACTTCCACTGTAGCCAGTTTATGTTTTAAGCTACAAACATAATGTTAACCAACTCACAAGATCCCTGAAAATTTAGCAATTGGCTCTCATGAGCTAGCTGGTATGAACCAGCTCCAGGAGAGCCGAGTCTAGCTTGGTTTATTTGAGATTCTTTTCACCTATGTGTGTCACACACTGAAGATGACTTTTCTCATAATCTCAGGTGCCAGAGAACATGGTACTTTTTCTTCATGCGGGGGTGGGGGTGGGTAGGGTTCCAGAAAGATGGCTTCTCTTGCTATGGAAAAGGAGTCTCAAGTTTCACTTTGTTTGGACCTCCCCTGAACCAGTCCTTGTGTTAAGGGTTTATTCTGATTCAGATCCTCTGGGGATAGGTCATGGGTCCATCCTTAGCTTCTCAGTCGTGTCCTACTGTTTGTGACCACATGGACTGTAGACAGGAAGACTCCTCTGTCAATGGGATTTCCCAGGCAAGAATGCTGGAGCAGGTTGCCATTTCCTCCTTCAGGGGATCTTCCCAACTTAGGGACTGAACTAGTGTCTCAAATGTCTCCTGCATTGGCAGGCAGGTTCTTTTCCATTGAACCACCTGGGAAGCCCAAGGATGAGTCAATCCCACTCAAATGACATAAAGAGAGGTCATAGACCTCACGTTAGGTCTTATTAGGAAGAGAACCAAGGGAGAATGAATTCTGGTTGAACTACCAGCAAAAGCCCAAGGAACAGCCGAGGGAGTTTACACTGTATAGCAAGGGTGATGCAAAGATTCTGGGAAGACATATCATTGGAAATGTAGTCTTCCAACATCAGATGCCAATCTTTATTTTTAAAATGTTTAAAAACTATTGTTTCTAGCATCATGGCTGATTACACTAGCTGCTAAGTCGCTTCATTTGTGTCTGACTCTGTGCGACCCCGTAGACGACAGCCCACCAGGCTCCTCCGTCCCTGGGATTCTCCAGGCAAGAACACTGGAGTGGGTTACCATTTCCTTCTCCAGTGATTACCCAGGGAAAGTGTTTATTATGTTAGCTCAGGTTTTAACTTCAGATATTTTATAAATAGCCAAGACCTAAGTTATAAAAGAGGCAATTTACAAGGATCTTCTCATTTTACAAGTGAGAATTTGTTTTGATTCTCCAGGTTTCTGGCCATTTTGAGGTGGAGAAAGATGAACTCAATTAAACCTTAACTGAATAGTAAATGAGGGAGTGATTCTATTATGTCATCCACAAGATAATGCATAAGCAAGAAGAACCTATAGGGCAATTAGCCTCCTGAGAGACTCTAATATTTCAATAAGTCACAGAAATAAATTCTGGGCAATTTGAAAAATAAGAACTCTATTAATTGCAATGTTCTCTTATCCACAAAAAAACATGTGCATGTATGTCTTCTTGCCTTTTTTCTATCCAGTTGTTCTTGAACTTCTTTGCAACTTTCCAGCCCCTCACATTTGCCTCTGGCTGATTTTAAATTATGCTAATTGGAAGAGGGAAAAATGCTAGTAATGGAATAAAATAGAATGCTATTTCTTATAGCATCTGGTGCAATCTGAGCCATTTAAAAGTGCATCTTATGGAATAGAGATCTGAATAAGCAATGCCAGTCTGATTACAAACAACATGGGTCTCATTAGAATATGTCAATCTGATTGCTAGGTAGTGATACACTGCAGATTACTAAGCCGTAATTGCCTCTTACACATTATGGGTATAATATATAGTTTCTCTGGGTGCATGTTAAAGTTGCTTTCTCTCATGGCTATCTTTTCCAGCTCTACACAATGCAATGTCTATGTTCTACTAAGTTGATTTTAACTGGGTCCTTAAGTCCTAATTCTATTTCCTTCTAAGCATTCATGAAGTTTTCTTCAGCAGTGCTGTAAACAAAGAATTATATCCAAGGAGTTTGCCAGAAACAAGATATGTCAGGGGTCTATTACCGATTCAACTGGGAGCAATGGCTCAAGGCACTTCCTCCAAAGAGGAAGGGTAAAATCACTGAGGCTAAAGCCCACCACATACCTCAAGTCTTAATTAGGTTGTTGATTTAAGTGTGTGAGGTATTTTTTCATAGTCAAAATTCATTTGTTTTTTTATTATGACTAGAAGAATTCAGAGATTTAGCCCAGATCATGACTGGCTCACAATGGTCATTTCATGACTTAAAACCTCCTACATGGGTTCCCAA
The DNA here is from genome assembly GCA_006408695.1 of Aepyceros melampus. NCBI lineage: Eukaryota > Metazoa > Chordata > Mammalia > Artiodactyla > Bovidae > Aepyceros > Aepyceros melampus. The sequence continues at coordinate 475,589 of SJXQ01001636.1, read as the reverse complement.
ATCAAGGCTCAACTTTCACACTTTCCAATAACACAATCTCTCCAACTTATGCTCCCACCTCACACCAGAACTGGCTCTACCCCAGCCAGAACTATAGCCCCTAGACCACCAGTGAGCAAAACGCAAATCTCTGTGCAGCTGAAAATCCAGGTAAGTCCCTGGACTCTGCGTTAGGGGGTGTGGAGGTAGATGCACCAAGAGCTGGGAGTCAAGCTAAAAGTATTCAAAGTCGTGCAATGTGGGATGCATCTGTGGTCCTCTCCAGTTTTCTCATCTGAATCCACAGTGAATAGATGTCTAAATTGTGTTTCCAATAATTTTCATTCTATGGAGATGCTGTTGTTGCTTAATTGCTAAGTCATGTCAGACTCCTTGCAACCCCGTGGACTGCAGCACGCCAGCCCTCCCTGTCCTTCACCATCTCCCAGAGTTCATCCAAATTCATGGCCAAGTTCATGGCCATTGAATCAGTGATGCTATCCAACCATCTTATCAACAAGAAGATATTAAGAGGGTTTTATTTTCAGATGTGTTTGGAAAAAGCTTAAATAGGCAAAATTGGTTTCTTTCCCATGGGACTTCTTAGAGTCTTTAATGTATTAAGTTAAAATGCTTTATGAATCTCCAAAAGGGGTTAGTGAAATACATTACTGTTTACCAATCTTATTTGATCATAGAATCCTTCTGGCACCAACCTACCATTTATTTAATAATACTCATCAACATTTAATCAACCTAATGATTTATCTAAAAACTTATGTACTCTCTATGGTGTCACATTTAGACAACATGGCTCATTCACATGGTCTGATTGGCTCATGTAAACATCCACTAGAATTTTCTTTAGAACTGATTACATGAATTCTCACAAGACCCTGACAACGAAGGGATCACCCTGACAAAGAAGGCTCTCATTTTAAAGATGAGTAAACTGAGTTTCAAGGGGGTTAAGGGATTTGTCCAAGGTTACACAGATAGGGTCCACAGAAAGTCTGTGCACTTTTTTATTCCATCATGCTCAGTCTCTCCTTTGGTTAATTTTTCTCTCATCTTTGGACTCATCTCTTTTTTTCCTATTTAGTTAGTAACTAGCCTCTTTGTCAGAGGCCATCATCAAAATGAAGAATGGCATTTGAGAAATGTTGTCCATAGCTTTTATGCTTAGAATGTGAAAATTATAATTAAAGAAAATCACCACTTCCTCCCCCACTATATATCACAGGTGGTATCTTAGCAATAGTAGATTATACTCTGCTTTTAGTGAAAAGGTAACAATGGAAATTAATTATCACGAAACACAATGTCTATGGTAAACGCTGTACTTAAGGGCTTCCCTGGTGCCTCAAATGATAAAGAATCTGCCTGCGATGTGGACGACATGGGTTCAATCCCTGGGTTGGGAAGACCCCCTGAAGTAGGAAATGACAACCCATTTTAGTACTCTTGCCTGGAGAATTCCATGGACAGAGGACCCTGGTGTATCATAGACCATGGGGTCTCAGAGTCGCCCATGACCGAATGACTAACCCTTTCACTTCAGACTTTGGAAATTAATTCTCACAAAACACAGTGTGGAAGGTGAACACTGGTCTTAAGGTATAGTTTGATTCACTAGAGTTTATCAAAAATAATTAACATGACAAATCAGACAAAAGTAAGCCATCTGGCACCAGAATAGGCAAGTGGTGTTAGGGAAGAATGTACCGACTAATATACCTGCTCCCAATGGTGTGTAGCATCCTCAAATGGAACATACCCACTGGACAAACTGATTAATTAGATAGCAGGGGGCAACCCGGGTTCATCAAAAGGTATGGTGGTGGAATAGAGGCGGCAAGCAATCTCTGGAGTTCAACTACCTGTCTAAATTCCAAACTTTATAGCAGGGTGGCCTCAGACTAGTGGTCCAATCAACTTATGCCTTTGTGTTTTCATCCATAAAATGGGCGAGTGCTTCTGTCTGCCATAGGCTATTATATATAAATAAACAGAATACAGTATATGGTTAGCACATAGTTTAAGTGTTCACAAATGTTTAAAGGACTGAAACCCTCTAAGACTGCACTTTAGCTCTAATTCTTCAGAAGTCTCAGAACAAGCCTTCAGGGTCTTGTCCATCTGGGAGACATCAAGGGGTTAAGGTGGTTTTGTGCAATAGTTGTATCTTTATTTGGAGGAAAAAATAACACCTCAAAATTATTGCTTGGATTAGAGTTTATTCTTTGTCCCCCCTTTCTTCCTAGGGAAACTGAGTGGCTAAGGCAATTTAGACCCTAAAAGGCAGGCACTTTTGTGTGCAAACAGGAGGTTGCAGGTAGCCAAAGCTGTCTAAGTAGAGATCTGTGATGCAGAAAGGAAAATACAATCCTTAAAGCATCTAGGTTGACAAGGACGAGAAGGCAAATGTTGTAACAAGTCTGAACATTGCTTGTGCTTGTCTGCATCTCTGGGAAATGGCTACAGGCACATTTATGGGAGATCAAACAACGCCTCTAGATGAACTTGACTTCTACAGGAAGTTTTCCCTGACCCCTACTAGGTGCATGGGGCTCCTGTACTCCTGATAGAACCTGGCTACCTGCTCAACTGTTTTAGTTCCTCTTCCTATGCATACTGCCCAGCCTCCAAAGAGATTAGGTCCATGTGATTGGGTTCTGGTCAGGGAAGCAGAAATATAAGCCCTTTCCAAATCTGAACCATACAGTCTGCAGCACCAGCTTCCACATTCTCTTCCCCTTATATGGTGGCCTTGGACATCATGTGTGGCAGCCTCACGGGAGAGGAACAGTTTGGATTCCTGAGTCACTGCTTGGAAAGTTGCCAGGAAGGTCCTCTGAATCTTCTCTAGGCTGTGATGTGAGCTGGTAATCACACTTAAGTGTGTCCAGCACAAAAAATAGGGTCAGAAGTTAGCATGCATTACCCTCGAATAATGTAAAATCCCACATCACACTTACACTGAAATTAATCTTGAAATTATTAAGATTACATGTGGCACTCTACTAGTTCATTCTAGAAAATGTAAGGGAAAATATTGATGATGTGATGGTTAAGTTTATGTGTCAGACCGACATGCCACAGGGTGCCCAGATTAAACATCATTTCTGGATGTTTGTGAGGGTGTTTTCAGTTGAGATTAACATTTGAATCAGTGGACTCAGTATGTCCTCCCCAGTATGGGTGGGTATCATCTAATATGTCAGGATATGGATGGAGGAATCCCCACCTTCCTCTTTTCTCAGCCTCACTCTTTCAGCAGAGACATTTCATCTCATTTTCTCCTGTCCTTGGACATAAATTTATACCATTGGCTCAACTGGTTCTCGGGCCTTTGAGTTTGGATTGAATTATACCCCTGGCTTTTCTGGATATCCAATTTGCAGATTGCGAAACTTTTCAGTCTCCATAACTTCATGAACCATTTTCTCATAAAATGTCTATTTACCTATATTATTATATCTCCATATGTGTATGTAGTCGCTCTGTCATGTCCAACTCTTTGCGACTCTTGGTCCATGGGATTTTCCAGGCAAGAATACTGGAGTGGGTTGCCATTTTCCTCCTCTAGGAAATCTTCTCAACCCAGAGATTGAACCCTCATTTCCTGTGTCTCCTGTATTGCTGGCAGATTCTTTACCCGCTGAGCCATCAGGGAAGCCCTTGTCTACATATAGAGGAGACATATCTTCTATTACCAGTTGCTTTTCTATCTTGTTAAATAAATTATGGAGGAAATGTCAAGCCTAGTCTCTTTACAATCACAAATACATTCCCAATTGCTCTATATTTCAATACAGCTGATTCTAGATAGGTGTTTCAGTAAGAAATAAACACAAAGTAGCCAGACATAGCCCAGATTCTTTTCATTTCAAAGCCCATGTTTTAAAATGTCACTGTTAACACTAAAAGGCACATATACCCCTGTCTCTGAAGCCAGCTTCACTTAGGATTTTAATTTATTATAATAAGTCTTCCAGTACTCTTGCCTGGAAAATCCCATGGATGGAGGAGCCTGGTAGGCTGCAGTCCATGGGGTCGCTAAGAGTCGGACACGACTGAGTGACTTCATTTTTTTTTTTTTTTGAGTCTGATTTTCAGTTAACAGAGGCTTAGTCAATGGTAGCTTGTTGAACGAAATAATATCATGAGGAGAACATTCATTCTTAAAACTGTGACCTTTCATATTCTTAGGTTCCACACCAATTTGATGAAATTTATGAATTTTCTCCCCATCATAACACACATATAATCATTAAATCTGCACCATGTTTTAGAAAAACTTTTGGAAACTTGGAGCTCCAGTGGTGTAACCTCAAGGGTCTGTGAGAATGTTGCTCAGTTGTGTCTGACTCTTTGCAACCTCATGGACTTCACGGAATTCTCTATGCAGAATACTAGAGTGAGTAGACGTAGACTTTGCCTTCTCCAGAGGAACTTCACAACCCAGGCATCAAACCCAGGTCTCCTGCATTGCAGGCGGATTCTTTACCAGCTGAGCCACAAAGGAAGTCTAAGAACACTGGAGTGGGTAGCCTATCCCTTCTCCAGAGGATCTTCACAATACAGGAATTGAACTGGGGTCTACTGCTCTGCAGGTAGATTCTTTACCAACTGAGCTATCAGGGAAGCCCCAAGGGTCTATGGATTCTGGATTAAAGCCCTGTGGTAAGGATGCATAGCTGGTCACTTGGATCAGTAGCAATGGTATTAGATAGGGTGAAGAACTGGGAATTTTAAAGACAATTTATATCACTAGTACCTCCTCATCAAAGCTACTGTTTGTTGAGTTCTAGCTAGATGCTAGACACTGTGCTAACATTGTAATATATTTAGTCTTTATAAAAGCTCTTGGCATTGTAATTGCCATTCCACAAAAAAAAAAAAAAAAAAAAAAATGGGCACAGGGAAATTAGGACACATGCCCTAATATGATGAGTAAAAGGTGCGCCTGAATTCCAAATAAGATATAGGATCTTATGGAATCTAAGTTAGATTTCTAATAAGTTGTTCTCAAAGGCAAGGGCCATTTAGATGTCAAAATGCTTTTTATTTTCTAAATAAGTATTCTTAGAATTGAAGATTTTGTATTCTAACCAAATGACAGCAAGTAATTAATTGAGAAACATCATGCATGCAGTAAAAACTGTTGAAAAGAGACAACTAGATTCCAGGTTTGTATACGGCAACTACTTTATTATTTTCAAATGCAAACTCTTTGCATTTAGTTTGCTATTTTACAATTTACAAACTAGGTATAAAAGACCATAAATAAATGACATAAGTTATGTGTACCTAAAGTTCATGAAGGGAAGAAAAATACCTTGACAAATTAAAACAAAATAGAAAATCTCTATGTCTAATTCAAGAGATTGTTCAAATTTTGGAAAATGTATGAACCAAGCATTGTTCTGTTAATTTCTTCTTCAGTATGAACTAAATTATAATATGCCTTATACATTCTAATTTTAACCACAGTCCTTGCATATTCCAACATACTTGGAGTGATACAAAAAAATAAATGCACTCTTCAGTGTGTATCAATGCTTGATGTTGTTGGAGAATGTTTAAGAAGTGAAAATATTGCTTCTAGAACTTTCCTTTACTTGTCAGAATTTAAGTGTCTTCAGACAAATATTGAGGCTATAAGTGTGTATGGATTAATACACATATCCTTCACAGATTGAATACAAGAGGTCTCAAAAACACACACACCAGCAATGTAGCGAGCATAACCTTTCTTTAAAATAACTTTGTAAAACACACCAAAGCATTTCATTCTTAAGATTGTTAAAAATAATTTGGGGCCAGCAAACACATGGTGAAGCTACTTAATTTGGTGCAGGGGAACAGCTTAATGCTGCCCAATGATTTAGCATCTGAGCATGACTTAGCATCTGCATTCACTAGGGCAGCATTCATTCTTGGGACCAGATATAGCCCCTGAAGTTGGTCTCCTGCCCTGGCCTCTGGGGAAAGAAAACCCGCTCAGAGATTCAACCTCATTTCTTTATACATAGTTTTTTCAGGCATCAATGCATAGGCACATCCCTTTAAAAATATATTAAAGTCCCCCAAAAGGGGTGAATTAACTTTGTCACTCTGGCATAGTTATGAGAATACAATGCCATACACCCTGTCAGAATGCAATAAATATTTATTGATGATTTTCTCTACTTATTCAACAACATAGGGTTCAGAATTTTTTCCCCATTTTTCCCTGATTTGATGTTATAGCTTATACAAATGGCCGCAGTCTCTGCAACCATAGCTTAGAATAAGCAAGGCAGCCACTCCGATTATGAAAAATGGCAGTATGTTGGCTGGAGTTTGGTTTATGTATCAGACCAAAACTGAATCTTCACACACTGGACCTCAGATTCTGGGAGGCTGATGCACCTTTGAGGGCCAGAGAAGTTAGCTGCATATTCACAACAGCAGAACTTTCCACCTGAAGTTGCTTGAGGCCATTTCATCCCAACTATGCTAACCTCAAGAGCCACTGGCATGTAGTTATCTGTGACACTGGGAGACAAAGTATTAATCCAGGACACATCATCTCGAAGCTGACACACACATCTACGCTCATCTCCGAAAGTACACGAATTGCATATATTTGTTCGCGTTCAACAAGTCCATTTATGCAGGAAAACAAAGGCTACTTGTATTCCACTGGGGGGTACCAGACAAATTCCATCCCCTTCTCTCCCTCCACCAAGCAACTGGTGATTCACATGAGGAGTTCAATCAGAATTTGTGATTTCAATGCTGGGTTGTCACCTGCATGGATTTAAATTCTAAAATCACTCCACCGCTAAGGTGAAAATGCCTCTGTCCAAAGCTGTAGGATGACTTATTAAGGTTAGGGTGGCTGCTACAAAATACACGTATAGATACAGGACATTTAATGCTTCCTGGCTGTTGTTCTAAGGGGGACGGGGCATGGTCTCCAGGCCCACTGTCTCATTATCCCCTTCTCTCCCTCCACCAAGCAACTGGTGATTCACATGAGGAGTTCAATCAGAATTTGTGATTTCAATGCTGGGTTGTCACCTGCATGGATTTAAATTCTAAAATCACTCCACCGCTAAGGTGAAAATGCCTCTGTCCAAAGCTGTAGGATGACTTATTAAGGTTAGGGTGGCTGCTACAAAATACACGTATAGATACAGGACATTTAATGCTTCCTGGCTGTTGTTCTAAGGGGGACGGGGCATGGTCTCCAGGCCCACTGTCTCATGTGTCTTTTCATCTCAGAACAGGTGGCAAACCAGACCCCTCCATGGGTAGCATTCCACAACATTCACAGGCAGTTCTAAGCATGAGGTTATATACTCATACACACATACACACGCGTACACACAGGCACACCTATGTACACACATCAAAAGAGATAGTCAGCTCATAGTTAGTCTAGGAAAAAAATATATTTATATCACTGTGATGGCACACCCTGGGTATAACGTTATTCAGCAATGCATATCATAGGCAGCTCATGGGAACTGGCTTTGTTCTGCGAGGTGGCACCTGACCTGGTGTCCATGGTAAAACCTGTAGCCTTTAGTCATTTGCTGCCACACCAATGCAGCAGGGACGTACAGGAATGAGATATGGAAATACATATAAATAAAACCGAAGGAGTTCAGGAACAAGGGCTCTGCAGAGTTGGTGCTGCCAGACAGGACATTCCTCAGTGCAATGGGAGAACAGATGCTGAAGCTTGAATGTTTGCTGTTTCTTTCACCAGGAAAGAGGATTTGAAAGTCAGAAACATATTCTTTTCATCAATGAGTATCATTTCATCAGTGTCTTTGCTCCAGAACTGTCATAGTAGAAGCAGAAGAAATACGTTCAGGAGGAATTGAGGAGGGTGTGTTTGGTTTGCTCCTGTGGGCCTTGTAATCAACAGGAAGGGCTGTGAGACCAAGATAGCAGAATCTACTCCCTGTAGAGAAAAGAACAAGACTTCAGACAAAACAGCAACTGGTCTTGCCAACCAGTTGTCAACCCATGTAAGTACAGAGATGACTAGGTAAGGAGTTCAGGAGGGAGACCATAAATTCTTACTTTCTTCTTCTGACAAATGATAACTAAAATAACAACAACAAAAAATTTATTAACATCTTAATCGTTACAACTTTGAGTAAGATACTATTCATTTTCCTACTATATGGATGAGGACATGGAACCACAGAGAAGCTAAACAACCTCCTTGTGCTCACACATTCAGAAGTAATGGAGCTGGAATTAGAACCTACCCAGTCTGACTCTACAGCCAGGCTTTACCCACTATGGGAACAGTTTTTCTTTGCAATAAAAATTCTGACCTGTTAGGTTCATTTGTGCAAGAAGGACTTAGAGTTAGTGAAAGAGTGCACATTGTATTATTCTAAAAAGTCCCGGTCTTTCCAAAGAGGAAACTGGTGTATTCTGGGACACATCTGGAAATATCCAAATCCATTAACATTCAACAATATGATTGAAAAAAAATGCCAACCATGAAATTAAAAGCATTAGGTATTTTTCATAAAGAGAAAGTGACTTCTAATGCAATATCTGATTAGTAAAGGATCCATGCAATCTGCACATAACAGGTAGAGAGAGGAGACCCAGGGCCATGGGTACCGTGAGGGAGGTCTTGAGACTGAAGCCCACCAAGAGCTAATAAGCCAGAGCTGCCCTATCAACCTAGGTTCCAATGAGGCTGGCATAATGCGATGGAACCACTGTCCTCTCGGGCATCAAAGAATTGACTCAAACCAAACGAAACAATTCCTCTTCTTTTCTTTTGATAACTTTCCAACAAGACTGCTAATTGGACTATAAACACAGTGGTCATGTTAAGCTGTTGCTGGCCTCAAGTGTACAGCAAAATTAAGACCAAAATGCATCTCATGACAGATAATTGCCCTTGTTTTATCAAACCCATTTATCTGCTTGTTTTGTATATGTGTGTTTATTGTAGGAGGGAGATACATAAAACTGAGTTTCTTGGTGGTAAATGACCATATTTAAACTTGCAGAAAATACTTTATTTGGAGAAAGAATAACAAAATTTTCTTATAAAATTTTCAGATAGATATTACTTCTTAAAGTTATAAATGTGGCTAAGGGCACACCTGCCAAGCCACTTATCATCATCATTCATTTTTGACAATTATGAAAAAAATGAAAGAAAAAGGATCAGATTTATCTTTTGTACTATTTTTTCTCTGGAAGCCAGTAACTCTGTCAGACAGATATGTATTTATTTACATGAAGGACAAAGTGGACTCAAATTTGACCTTAAAGACTATAATGGAGAATAACAAACTCCATAGGGATATGCACACATTTTGAAGGTGATTTTCTTTTGCTCCTAGAAACCCCACCCTTCGAGGAGGGAGTTGTCTCAAAAACACATTTATCTTCTTTGCGTCTGCCAACTTCCTTCTTCACTAAATACCTAGATATAAATATATTTGTAATATTAAGTAGGCTATCTGGAAACTCTGTGTGTACATGGAAAGGACGGATTTGGAAATGAGAAGTGTGGGAATGTGGAGACATATCTAGTTGATGTCAGAATGAGAGGGAGAAAAATAAACCTTTTCTTCTTTGAATTCAAGCAACCTCTTTATGGTGGAGAACTGCTTGAACAGAGACCAGACAAAGCATGTGGTCTGTGTGGGATCAGGAGTGAAAGATGTGACTTTCATGGTGACTAAATAAACAAAGCATTGTTCCTTTGAGTCATTCATGAAGACATCAAAGTGTCTTTACCAACCAGTTCTTTTCATTGCAATGGGGTCTTGCCCATTTCACTCTTTCCACTTATAAAATAATTTCATACATTTCAAGGCTGAATAATACAGGAGTGATCTTCCACCTTTTGTATAGATAGGCAATTACCCCCAAACCCTCATAAACCCACTGAAAGTGAACAAGCTTCACCTGGCTGATTCCCTACCACTGAACTTCATTTCACCCTGCTGTGGCCTGTTGCAACAAAACATTTGGCTTCACAAGTGAAAGACAGGTGAATAACACTTGGGACACCTCGGAGGAAGAATACACTTTTCTTCTATGATGTTCAGTGTGTTCTGCATCTGAGCATGACACATATACAACAACACCATGTGTTGGGAAAGGTGTTTCTATTGAAGTGTCATTATCTCTAATTTACAGGTGGAGGAACGGAGTTACAAAGAAACTTCCCAGTGTCAACATCACGGTTGGCTTTGGAATCTAAGCTGTCTGGATGCCAGAATCTGGTTCCACACCCTGAGAAATAATACAAACTCCTATTGTCCTCAATCTCTCTTTCAATGTGGGTAGCTTCCTGGAAGCAGTGGAGTTCCACTTTTACTGTTACTGGATATTATTTTAGCCATTTTGGGGCCCTTCCATTGGCCTGGATTCAAATTCAGACAATGTGTCAAAATCAAGATTCAGAGGGCAACCATTGAATGAATTTCATATTCTACTTTTCTCTCAATTCCCATCTGAACATTGCCAACATACCTGCTGAGATGTAACAAATCCACTCCAACACGTATATAACATTAACGTGTTAGGATATTTTAGAATTGGCACACTTTTATTTTTTTTAATATTCTGCTTTGAAAGAGACTCACAGATTAAGAAAACGAACTTAGGGTTGGTTGCCAGCAGGGAAGGGCTAGTTAGGAGTTTGGGACAGTCATGTACACACTGCTATATCTAAAATGGATAACCAACAAGGTCCTACTGTATAGCACATGAAACTCTGCTCAATATTATGTGGTAGCCTGGATGGGAGGGGGTTTTGGGGGGAGAATGGATACATGTATATGTATGGCTGAGTCCCTTCACTGTTCACCTGAAACTATCACAATATTGTTAGTCAGTTATACCCCAATACAAAAGAAAAAGTTCAAAAATATAAAAATATTCTGTTTTGACTATGTTTAGAAAAATACCTCAAGTCTTAAGCTGTTGATTGTAAGAAAGCAAAACTTTTAATTATTCAATGTATGCAAGGTAACATTCTCTTTTTCCTCAGAGGATAACACTATAATGCCACCTTATTTGAATCGGACTATGGGAATTGAAAACAAAATACCCCACAGCTTTACAGAAGGAAAGAAGTATACAATTTCTTTTTAAAAAACCAAGTGCTCTCCCTCACATTTGTCAACTCTTAACATGAATATCCAGAACTCCTAAACTTCAGCAAAAGTGGTGACAAAACAAAAATTCTTGGAGTAGTTTAAAAAAAAAATTTCACATTCCTTCTGAACAGAAAAGCTTTCACAACTAATGTTGCAAAAAGGTTTTTACTAAACTGTCATGATTTGACAGCATCAAATTTAACATTTCTTGCTCTTTAAGAAACAGCTTTCAGGATAAAACCAAGGGGGGAAAAAGGTCATTTAAATCAACCAAGCTCTTGTTTAAAAGTGATAAAAGGGAAGACTTTAGAAAGTTAAAATCTGTCCAGTCAAAAAAGTTAGGCTATTTGCTTCTAGGAATGAACATAATCATTTGAATTCACGTGTTTTAAGAAGAAAATTCCGGAATGAAAGCACAAGTACCAAGGCTACTGGGCTTAATGGGTGAAAAGTCTGATGTTTTAGTTGGTCACTTTCTAATAATGAGTTGGTCAAGGTGACTTCCAAGTCTCACTGTTGCCATCTAGATAGGTCTCTCCCAGCTGATCTGGTTTGGTATCAGGGACACTGGAGCAGGACAGGAACATGGCTGTGCATGTGTTTGGAGAAAACCACACTCCTAAAGGAAACATGCACCCCAATGTTCATAGCAGCACTGGTCACAATAGCTAAGGTGCAGAAGCAACCTAAAGGTCCATTGACAGAGGAATGGATAAATATATACAATGAAACACTATTTGGCCATAAAAAGAATGAAATAATGCCATTTGCAGCAACATGGATGGACCTAGAGATTATCATACTAAGTGAAGTAAGTCAGACAGAGAAAGAAAAATACCATATGATACCACTTATGTGTGGAATCTAAAATATGACACATATCATATGATATTGCTTATATATAGAATCTAAAATTAATGATGCAAATGAACTTATTTACAAAACAGAAACAGACTCACAGACTTTGTAAACAAGCTAATGGTTACCAAAGGGAAAACGTGGGGAAAGGATAAATTAGGAATTTGGTATTAACATATACACAGTACTATCCGGGTGGCTTAGTGGTAAAGAATCCGCCTGCCAATGTAGGAGACTCAGGTTTGATCTCTGGGTCAGGAAGATCTCCCGGATGAGGAAATGGCAACCCACTCCAGTATTCTTGCCTGGAAAATTCCAGGGACAGAGGAGCCTGGCAGACTATAGTCCATAAGGTTGCTTAGAGTCGGACATGACTGAGTAACTGAGCATGTTCCAAACAGGGAAAGGAGTACGTCAAGGCTGTATATTGTCACTCTGCTTATTAAACGTATATGCAGAGTACATCATGAGAAATACTGGGCTGGAAGAAGCACAAGCTGGAATCAAGATTGCCGGGAGAAATACCAATAACTTCAGATATGCAGATGACACCATGCTTATGCAGAAAGTGAAGAGGAACTAAAAAGCTCTTGATGAAAGTGAAGGAGGAGAGTGAAAATGTTGGCTTAAAGCTCAACATTCAGAAAACTAAGATCATGGCATCTGAAGGAAAATAGATGTGAAACAGTGGAAACAGTGTCAGTCTTTATTTTTGGGGGCTCCAAAACAACTGCAGATGGTGATTGCAGCCATGAAATTAAAAGATGCTCACTTTTTAGAAGGAAAGTTATGACCAACCTGGATAGCATATTCAAAAGCAGAGACATTACTTTGTCAACAAAGGTCCATCTAGTCAAGGCTATGGTTTTTCCAGTGGTCATGTATGGATGTGAGAGTTGGACTGTGAAGAAAGCTGAGCACCGAAGAATTGCTGCTTTTGAACTGTGGTGTTGGAGAAGACTCTTGAGAGTCCCTTGGACTGCGAGGAGATCTAACCAGTCCATTCTAAACATCAGTCCTGGGTGTTCTCTGGAACAACTGATGCTAAAGCTGAAACTCCAGTACTTTGGCCACCTCATGGGAAGAGTTGACTCAATGGAAAATACTCTGATGCTGGGAGGGTTTGGGGGCAGGAAGGGAAGGGGACAACAGCAGATGAGATGGCTGGATGGCATCACTGACTCGATGGACATGAGTTTGAGTAAACTCTGGGAGTTGGTGATGGACAGGGAGGCCTGGCGTGCTGCAATTCATGGGGTCGCAGAGAGTCAGAGACGACTGAGCGACTGAACTGAAATGATGCGTATATGAAATAGATAACCAACAAAGACCTACTATATAGCACAGGGGACTATATTGATCATCCTGTGATACACCATAATGGAAAAGAATGTGAAAAAAGATGGACACATGTATAACTGAATCATTTTTTGGTATATCTGAAACTAACACAACACTGTAAATCAACTATACTCCAATCTAAAATTTAAAATAAAAAGTTAAATTTTAAAAAGGGTATGGTACATATCAAATACTAAAAAAAGAAAAAAAAAAAAAAAACCAAAAAAACAGGAAATGAAACCAATGGAAAAGACCTTCCAGAACTCCTCACTGAAAAAAATTCTCCAAAGAATGGAATACATGCAGGCCAATAAGGTTATAGGTTATTATCCAGTACCCCAAAGATGCTCAGTAACCATTAGTAGCAGGAATGAAGGGCACCAAAGGGCAAGAGGACCAACACAGTACGAAAGAAAGCACAGCCAGCGGAGGTCTAGATGCTGTCCTGACCTCATATGGTTTCTATTTCACTTCTTCCTGGAAGAACAGGAGAGAAGCCATATTACTTTGGGTCTCCTCTCCCATTGAAATCTCAACCCAAACTACCTGATAGGCATGACAGATATTTACTGCTCAGTGTTTCAAATAAGATAAAGTTAAAAAAACACTTTCACTAGAGAAAGACTCATTGCTGGTTCTTTTGTCTTACCTTGTAGATTTGGGCTTGCTTCTTTAAAGGTGGAAAGTATGAAAGTTCCCTACACAAGATTGTCACAATCCACTATCCATAAGGTAGTTACGATAAGTTTGTAGAGTTCCCAAATAAGACTTATATGGCACAGCCTCGGGCCCAAAGCCCCTGGTTTGCCCAGGAAGGGGGTATGGTGTTTGGGATTTATTATTACTATTATTATTTTAAAATCCACTTTGCTCTTCTCTCCAGCCCCTCATGTCATCATAATCCACCAGGAGGCTGGAGCACAGGGCAGCAACACTGATGAATCACATGACGTTCACTTAGGTTTTATCCATTGTACGAACCAAGCCTCAAAAGTCACAACTGGGTCCTCTCAAAAAATGGTCCTGGGCATGGTCTTCATTCCAGTGAAAGAAGAATGGACTGTAGTTTATGCCACAAACAAAATACTACGGTTGTAATTCCAAATGAAGAGACGATTGAGGATGTCTCAGAGAAGCTCAGCGTCTGGCAGCAAATACAGCATTGAAACTCGGAGGCGGTGGTCTATTTATATAGGTACATGTAATTTACAGATTAGTGATGGACGGATGTACTTCTGAGAAACAATTTGTTCCAAGTCTAATTCAAATGACGGTTGTCATTTCTGTAAGCCCACGGTTTCAGCAATCTGTACACCAAGAAACGCTGCAGATTTTTTTTTTTTCCTTTAATTTCAGAGGGCGAAGACGAAGTAAAAAAAGTGCAGTTCTTCAATTAAAGTGCATGGATGAGGTAAACTAATTTCAAGAGTTTTGAGTTTATTCAATACTGGCTCAGACTGGAACCATTCTGCCGTGTATCTGCTGCATTTGGGTTCTCATTGCCTGGACGCTGCTCAAGACCTTATTCTGGTGTGTGACAGCTGTGATGCCAATCCTGGCCAGGTCACTGTACGTATACGTAGGGGGAGAAAAAAAGAGGGAGAAGAAAATATGATGAGGGCTGAGAATCTCTTCGGGGTTTCATGCAGACACACATTTGAATCAGCCACAATTAATATAGCACAACAAGGCAAGTGTATTAAAATGTTTAATTAAGCAATTGAATGCAACAATGTAGGTGCTTTATAGAGGCTGTGCAAAATTATACTCAATCAATCAAAATGAAAGGCATTCCAGTTTTCTTAAAAAAAAAAAAATGAGTAGGATGATTATGCAGCTCAAAGCAAAAAAAAGGGAAAGGAAAATACTATTAAATCTAGATTTACCCTTTGTGTTACATCGCTGAGTACTTACTCCTGGTTCATGTGCACTACAGCCTCTAGCGTGGTATAACCAGCAGCAGTGAAGTTATCCTTATACCGGTCCATTTTAATGGCTTGGAGCCAATCGCCTACTGATACCACGGTGGAGAACTCAGGGGAACTTGGATCCAGCAAGGCAGTGTTAGGTCTGGAAATGGAACGAGAAGTATAGACAGAGAATTTATCAGTGAGATAGCATGACTCAGAAGTCAGATGGTCCAAGACTGGGGAGGGGAACCAAAGTACCAAGAACGGACTTTAGATAGAATCATGTTATTTCAACCCTAACTTCATAAAGCTGCAAAAGCATGTCTCAATCACCCTACTTGTTTTGAACTTCATTTCCTGCATTTGTTTTATGTGGACCTCAATGCATTAAGGATCCGAGCAGTCTTTTAACAACCTAGCCTGGGGCAAAGGTTGGGGTGGGTGGGGGTGCGGGTGGCCCTTGTTGCTGAAACTGGCTCAGTCTTTGCAGAAAGACAGCCCCTGCCAGGACAGAATATCACAGACTTTAGTTCAGCAGCTATGGAAACCTTAGTGAAGGATAAGTAAGGAAAACTGAGAGCTTGCAACCTGCCAGACTTGATGGAAGCAGAGAGAACACTGAGAGTTCAAGTCCGGCATGTTTCCAGCCAGGTTTGCAGGCAGGCTCAGTTCATTCAAACAAACGGGACAGCAGGGAGTTAATCCCCTCTTTAATCAACCCAGCCTGACCAGCACGTGTGCCAAGACTGGCAGGAAGAATGGCCACTTTGATCACTGTTTGGATTGTGGAATGCGCTTCTCGTCTTCCTTTGCTGGGGCTCCTAAGGAATCATTTCAACAAATTCTAAGCACTTCTTATTAACTTATTTATTAGTTGACGAATTTCTCGGGCCAGGTGTTTTACATTAGATCACCATCAAGAGCAACTAGAGTTCAAGGTAAGTGATCTGTCGTCCTTCACGAGATTGATAAACAATAAATAACCTATTCATGGAAAACATTTATTAAGTGAATTATAGTCATCTTGATCATCAAACTACTTAATAACCATAGGATAAACATTAATAGGGTATTTTATACACCTTCACTACAATTTCCTGCATAGCAACCTTGCTACTTATTAAATTCTATTTTCTTAAACTTCCTTTCCATAGAAATTACAGAATGTGGTTGCTCTTAACATTTTGATCTGATTTTCATCCTGTTCCTTGTTCCTTGAACATGAACATCTAAATCAGAATTATATTATCACCCTGAAATTTCAACCAAAAAAATCCTTGTTAAAAAAAAAAGTAATCAAGTCTATATAATGGCCTAACTTTCTACATAATAGAATTAATCCAATCCATTTTTCATTTTAATTTTTACCTAAGTTGTTTTGATTTGTATAACCTCTATTTTATATATTAACAAAAACTTGTTTATAATCAGTTCTGTCCAAATAATAGCTTGTTTATGACCTTTCTCTTTGCCCACTATATTAATTAGATCAAATTTCCCAAGTAATATTCCGCAGATTTTTATGGTAAGAATAATCAAGATTTCATTCTTTTCCCAATTTTGAGCCAGTAACAAATATGGCCACATAGAGTTTGAGACATTAGTATTGAATGTTTACTAGGAATGTTTGTTAATGGACCAAAAAAATAGTTTGCATTTACTTCTAACTTTAACCAAGAGCAGTAGAAGAGCAACATGGAGGCACTAGGTACCTGACAAGGTTAAAATGACCTTAGAATGAAAATATCCTTACTCTATTAATTAATTCTAAGGGTCATTCTCAAGCTTATTCTGGAAGCCTTTGTGCTCTGTGTGGAACACCGTGACATTTGCCTAATTTTCTGCTGAGTCACATACCACGCTATACTGCATCCGATTATCAGCAAGCAGTAAGAAGTATCAAAGCTCTGTAAGTACTATCAATGAGAAAAATTCAGAAGTGAGAAAAGTGTATCCAATAACTCAATTTGTTCTGCCTTTTGGTGCAAAGCACTATACAGAGTTAGCATGCTACCACAAGAAGCCTCAAGTACCAAAGAACTGGACTTGGACCTTCAGACAAAATACATGGGATCGGGAGCTGGAGATCTAAAAGTTGCAGGAGGTTTACCTTGGAACAGAAGAAACTAGCTACACCTGGAGAAGAGGTCTTAGCACCATGTATTTTCATCCTCTTGGGGAAGAGAAGAACCAAAAATAGGACAGAAATGATGGGAAATTTTATTTTAGGTCACTTGCAGTATCTTTATCTTCTCTCTGGACTGAAATGCTTCTTTTTTGCTCTTTCCAATGAAGTGCATATATGTGTGTTAAGTCGCTTTAACCGTGTCTGACTCTTTGCCACCCTACGGACTGTAGTCTGCCAGGCTCCTCTGTCCGTGAGGCTCTCCAGCCAAGAATAATGGAGTGGGTTGCCATGCCCTCCTCTAGGGAATCTTCTTGACGCAGGATCGAACTTGCATCTTGTGTGGCTCCTGCACTGCAGGTGGATTCTTTACCTATGAGTCACCAGGGAGGCCCCTCCAGTGACGTATCTATTTTCTCAAATATTCATCTGCATGTTTGTAACTTGATCCTGTTTCCTTTTCCTCTTGAAAGACTCAAAAAAGAGCAACTTTAAGAACCAGAACCGGTGAATCTCTTGCCTCAATTCACATTTTATTAACTCAACTTAGAGCTGTCTTGGAATCCTTATTTTTTGTTCCTATGTTTCTTCCCCTTTCAAAATATAGTATCTAGTAGCCTATCTTCCAAAAGTACATTTCATCCCTCTTAAGTTTTCAGTTCCAGTCTCACAAAATAAGCACTTGAGCTTTTGTGTTGTTTTTTTAATACATTTGTTTTTCTGACTTTTGTTTGAGGCCTGACAGGTACAAGCCTCTTCAAAATGACGAACAGAAAACTGTCTGAAATACTCCCCTCAAGGAGGAAGAAGCCACCCAGGTTGCAGAGGGCTGTGACGTGGCCTCTGACTAAAAGCCAGAAATTAAAATGAGTTACCCTTGCGTGCCACCATTGAGGTATTCTTTGAAACATCACTATTAAGAAACAGGGCTCACCTGGAGCTCTCAGTCCCTGTCCTCTTCAAGCTGTTGGGATTGCGGATGAGTTTGTCCAACATGTTGACAATCTGCCCAAATTTTGGCCTGTCGCTCCTCTCCTTTTGCCAGCAGTCTAGCATCAGCTGGTGGAGCGCGATGGGACAGTCCATTGGTGGGGGCAGCCGATAGCCTTCCTCGATGGCTTTAATCACCTAGCAAAAAACCCCCACAGAATGGTATGTTAGTTTGCCAGGCAATCTGTTGTTAGAGGTTTACCCTCCTGCTCAGCAAGTTCCCTGTCCATTAAGCTGCCAGCAAGCTTGAGCATGGGAACGGCTCCAATTCTTTCACAGAAGCCAGAGCTGGACCTGAGCATTGCTGACAGCAGCGCAGGGAAGCCAGCCGTTGCTATGAGGGCAGGCAATGCCATCAGGAACTCCAAAGTGAAGATACATCAGGGTTCCAAGGTGGTTAGAACCCAATCAGACCAACCACATGGTGTTGGCCTGGCCCCCAGAGAACCAAGGGCAATGACCTTCTCTGTTCTTCTATCAGCTAAACGCTCTTAGCAAAAGAAATTCTAGCTTAGTTAAAGGCTTTAAAGACATTCCTTAGGATGCCTCCAAAATGCAAGTCCTTTTGCGTCACTTTAAGCCTGTGTCCTCTTTTATTTTTTTTTTTGGCCACACTGCACGAGATGCAGAATCTTAGTTCCCTGACCAGGGATGGAACCCACACCCCTTGAAGCATATCTTAACCACTGGACCACAAGGGAAGTCCCAAGTCTGTGTCCTCTTGCTCAGACAGCTGATGGGTCAATACCAGAGCCCATCTTCCAGTTCAGAAGACACTACTTCTCTGAATTAGCACATTCTTCAACCCCTCAAGATGCCCCACCATTTTTACTTTGGGAAGACCAAAATACATAATTTATCAATTCTGTGTCTCTTTCTTGGTCTCAGCTGATCCTGCTAAAGGTGCTAATAGCTAGATTAAAAAATATAAAAATAATAATTTAAAAAACCTTCTTTGGGGGATTTATATTTTTAAGGGGACCCTGACACATCTAAGGCAGTTATAATGGTAGGTGACAATTGCCACCCATAATTCTGACTTTTCTAATTGTCTTCACAGATGTTACAATATTTTTCTCATTGACTTTTCTCTAAACCCTTGTTCTTCAGGGTGTGATTCCCAGTAACAATATGGTAAGCCTCTTGCTAAAGTTAAAGAGGGGAATTACTTCTTAATTTCTTGGCTACTCATAAGCTTTGTTTATGAGTATCCTATATGATTCTGGAGGTACTTTTGTTTGAGGATGTTTAAAAGTTTTATTTGTTTTTAAATCAGTCCTCTCCCGCCCCCAAATGATAGTTCCTAGTGAAACCACCTCAATGGCCATGACAGAGCTCCCCTGTGGTGTGTCTATTACTGCTCAATCATCAGCCTTAACAGAAAATAATCAATTCAGTTGGGTCCAGTTTCTATACAGCAGTATTCTGTGGTTCTTTTTAACCAGGATACTGTTTCCGTGTAACAATTACCTTGTGATTTATTAAGCCCTCTGAATCCTTTTCTCCCATGTATTTTTGCCAGCCTCCTACCCTATTAATCTTAATTTACTCCTTCTAAAGCAGACTTCTATATGCTAATTTACTGAACATGCTTCTATTTATTTCTGGCAATGATATTAGGTTAGTTTGATCCTTTGACTTTCTTTTATCTTTCCAGGTGCGTGATGTTGACTCTAGACTTGATGAAAACATTTTACATTGAATTGATGGGAATGTGAGCAACACTGGGCTGACGCCAGGTGAACACAATTTGTTATAAACCCTCAGACTGCTTAGTATTCTTTCACTAGCTTCCTATCCACTGCCAGCTTGGAAGATGGCTTGTGGGTGAACAAAGTATATTTTCTCAGTTTACTGCTAAATGTTTGGGGCTGGGGGCTAGGGGGAGAGAGACGATTAAAACAAACTTGATGAAAAAGTTGATAAATTTAACATATTTTTAACAGTTACTTTGACTCCATTCACCATATGCCAAATGAATTCTCCCATGAAAGTAATTCTCCAGTTACATTTCCTATTGATTGTTGTTCTACACAGACTCTAACACAGAGAGAAATACATGTGAATAATAGATCAATAATATTTGTGCGGGTGAATCGGCTTCAGATGCTTTTACATGGATAAAGGCAGAAAACTAAAAGTTTAAAACAATGAAATTGTTTTAATATAATATAGAAACTGTCAAAACTAAGTCTGAAAATATTTATTTAGGGTGGGAAAAATGACATCTTTAGATATTCTGCTTTTATGAGCACTTGGCTGCTGCTCTCAACTGAAATAAACACACGCTTAAAATATACAATAATTAAATAAGTAAATACAGACACTATTCCTTCTTTGAGGGTTCTCTGGTGGCTCAGTAGCAAACAATCCAGCTGCCAGTGCGGGAGATGCATGTAGTTCCCCGGGTTGGGACGATCCCCTTGAGAAGGAAATTGCAACCTACTCTAGTATTCTTGCCTGGGACATCCCATAGACAGAGGAGCCTGGTGGGCTATGATCCATGGGGTTGCAAAACAGTCAGACACAGCTTAGTGACCAAACAACAACAAACCCCTTCTTCGAGGTTGTTGGCCTTTGTTTCTCTGCATGTCTCTTACTCAAAGCCAAATGTTACTACAAGAAAGGTAGTTGAAGGTGTCTTCATAATCACGTCAAACAGTAGATTACACACTGCTCACTTCCGTAGTCTGTCTCTGCGAGAGCAGGACTATAAAGGAAGCAGAGAGCCCACACACTGATGCTTTTGAACTGTGGTGCTGGAGAAGACTCTTCAGAGTTCCTTGGACTGCAAGGAGATCAAATCATTCAATCCTAAAGGAAATCAGTCCTGAATATTCATTGGAAGGACTGATGCTGAAGCTGAAGCTCCGAGACTTTGGCCACCTGATGTGAAGAACTGACTCACTGGAAAAGACCCTGAAGCTGGGAAAGATTGAAGGCGGGAGGAGAAGGGGATGACAGAGGATGAGATAGTTGGATGGCATCACCGACTCGATGCACATGAATTGGAGCAAGCTCTGGCAGGTGGTGATGGACAGGGAAGCCTGGCCTGTTGCAGTTCACGGGGTCTCAACAAGTCAGACAGGACAGAGTAACTGAACTGAACTGAGTCTGTCTCCAGTCTGTAATTATCTATCAGTTATGCTAGCTGTTGTCTTTCTTCCTATTTGTTATGAACCTTCCTTTATAATTTATAGGTACTACAGGGTCAGCACTACCATTCCTCTTCATCTGGTCAGAGAATTCTTTTTGCCCCATTGGACACAGAGTACATTAGCTTCTGTATTGCTCTAAACATTCTTCTACTGATTAAGCAACCAGCATTCTACTTCTTGAGCACACCTGGTTTTTCACTTAATTATCAAGGTTTTGCAACATCCTGTTGTTTCAAGACAAGGCAAATGGTCAGGTAACATTCACTTCAGAGAAAATTTAAAAAAAAACTTTTTCTAAAATAGTTTTTATTAATGAATTGAGTATCACCCATTTGTAAACACATTAGATGCTAATATTTCACCTCACCCAAAAATATTAGGAAAGTTTTAAAAATGACCATTTTATTTTGTTCTGATTTCCAACCCTTTTAGAACTAATACTTTCCTAGAATAGCTAGTAAGTGTCCTAAGAAGACCCCCCTGGTCTAGGCTTTTGGTTTTCTTTTTTTTTTTGTCTTTTTTCTTTCTCACTGGAGATGTTTGTAATTAAATTCTATTACTCTGGAATCTTATTAGTGTCATTATTGAGTGTTTTTCTAAAATTGCAGGCACTGTGGACACTCCCATACGAAGTAGTCCAGATGGTACATTTAAAGGGATGTGCATAATTTACAAAGGGTCATTTAGTGAAGCTTTATTTTAGAGTCCTCAAGGGGCAAGCTCTAATTATAATTTTGCCAGCTTTAAAATATTCACTAGTTTTCTTCCAATAAAACTTTCATGTCAATTTCACTGAGTGTGAAATGTGTTTTTCATATATCCCTGCATTTTCTTAACACTCAAAGTTTAATTTTGTTGCAGTATGAAGCTGAAAGCTAACCAAGTAAAAATACTGTTTCATATCACTAATCAGTTGAGCTATGCATCAATTTATCATTCTATCTCCCACACTATACTATTTAGGCTTTGTAGTTTTGGTCATTGAAATCAATGACCATAAGTTTTAGCGACATATTTGTATTAAGACCCTGGAGTTTAATGTATCAGTTCACACTCAACCCTTACTCCATCATGCGGTAACATGAAAGTGAAAGTGAAGTCGCTCAGTCCTGTCTGACTCTTTGTGATCCCATGGACTGTAGTCTACCAGGCTTCTCTGTCCATGGGATTTTCCAGGCAAGAGTACTGGAGTGGATTGCCATTTCCTTCTCCAGGGGATCTTCCTGACACAGGGATGGAACTCAGGTCTCCTGCATTGCAGGCAGATGCTTTACCCTCTGAGCCCCAGGGAAGCCGATTAACATGAAACTTCCTGCATCTCAAAAAACATCTTTCAGAACATAAAGACTCACATCTTGATTGGACATGTCCCAGTAAGGTCTCTCTCCATAGGACATCACTTCCCACATAACAATCCCGTAGCTCCATACATCACTTGCAGATGTGAATTTACGATAGGCAATCGCTTCTGGTGCAGTCCACCGGATAGGAATCTTGCCACCCTGTGAACATCCAAGCTCTAGATTATTCCCCAAGTACACTGATGTGCCCTTTTAGTTTCTGAATGTTAGTTTCTGAATGTTATTACTGTGTGCCAAGCAGGACAACAGCATTCCTGAGATAGCTTTCCAAACAACTGAAAGATACTTGTTTATTCTAACTAAAATGTTCCAGGTTGAGACAGTTCTCATATGTTTTCTTAAGTTATGGGGAAGTAAACAACTAATCTCCTTAATTATTTTTTTAAAAGCCAACCTATGATCTGGGCTCTGCTTAAGGCAATACTGTAGTAGAAAGGATATTTTAAGTTTTACAAAATACACAATATCTGTGGTGTACACCAATGAACATGCAGCTGACAGTAATTTTGACTTCTTGTTGGATTCTCTTACCCAGCAGCACAAAACCAATACTTAGTACTGCTTCAGACATTATGAACTAAGGAAGTTAAATATGAATATTTCTATATACTCCACTGTCATCCAACTCTGACAGAACATAAGAAACATGCCTAACTTAGCTAGAAGATAATACATTGAACAGGCTCTTAGAGGAAGTCAAATAGTACCAGATGCTAGAACCATTACTGATTTTAATGGAGGGAGGGCAGGATTTTGATTATTTAATTTTCTAAAAAGACACCTGCAAAAATGGTAAAGCAATTGAATATTACCCCCCAAAAGTTTAAAGGTCTCAAATGTCTCTTCTTGATTATGCTTATGTGCAAGGTATTTTTAATGGAGTTTCAAATTTCTTAGGGTTCCATCTGGGGAAATTAATTCAACTTTAATTCAGACCCTTAAACTTTCAAGAGGACATCATTTAAAAGTCTTCTTTGCTTCATTAGGGCTACTAAAGAGGGCGATAAACTTCACTGATTCACTATACTTTACACTGTTATTACATTTCTGCTTGTTCCATGCAATGAGACATTTGTGCTGCCTTCCTTAAATATTTTGGCTATATAAATGTATCATTTGAGAAGCTTCTTTGTTCTTTCCTTTCTCCAACTACTGGGGGCGCGGAATAAAAAGTCTTTAGCATTGACAAAGATGTATTCTTCTTGAATGAATGGACTTAGAATTTTGGAAAAGGTATGTGTAAGAATCAAAACTGCAGCCACAGAAATGGAACACTACCAGAAAACGGGCACGTGCACACAACACACACACCAAACTTTACCAAAAACCCCTCGTGCTTACTATACAGACGCAAAATGGTTAGCATTAAAGGAGGAAAGTGGCTGGTCTGCTTCATGTTGATTTTAAGAGTGTCAGCCCTAATGGCCAATAACTTTTATGATTCTGTGTTTATTCCATTAGTATCTTATATGCAGATTGTCCAGCTAAGATAGCAAAGCCATTAACTGTATACTGATAACTCTTCACCGTGCCTTAATCCTGGCTTATCTACTGGTAGTAAAATGCAGGCCATTAGATACTGGGAAACCCTGTGTAGTGTAAATGTTTTATAAATCCTGTATATACATTCTCAGATTCGGTAGGCAGCTAACTAGAAACATTGTTCTGTCTTGTTTAAAATAAGATTTTTTTAAAAAAATGAAAAGGAACCATGTATAAAATCTAAAACAAACTAACTGGAAGAAAGAAAGGAAGCAAAGTAGATTAAGTGTGAAAAAATACAATAATGTGATGCTCTAAATTGTGGTCATACATCTAGAGCGTATTTCAAAATTTCTCTTGGAAACATGGTTTCAAAATGGATGCATGGCTATGAAGAGGCTCTAAAGGATGAAGTAACTTATAAATAAGGGCTTAAACATCAAGTGAGAGGAACAGTTTCATTAGAGTCAAAGCTCAGAAGTCACAATCCTTCTTACCCTCGTGGTATATGCTGCTTCCGGATCGTCCTCTAGCACTCGGGACATGCCAAAATCAGACACTTTGCAGACCAAATTGCTATTGACCAGAATATTCCGCGCAGCCAGGTCTCGATGGACATAGCTCATATCAGATAAATACTTCATCCCAGATCCAATGCCACGAAGCATGCCCACCAGCTGAATGACCGTAAATCTGCCATCATTCTTCTGCAGAGAAAAGGAATGGTACAATCTCATTAACATTAAGCCTAATTAATTTTCACAAAGCATTTATTACTTGGATCTTTTTTGATATCTGTATCCGCTGTGCAGTGAAATTCAATACGATTTCCGGGCCTTTTGGTCCAAAGTCACTAATTCATGAGTAGAGTATGAACAAGGGGCTGGGTTTGCTTCCTGTGATAGATGGAAATTATCCAACAGTAATGAATCTATGGCTTCAACAGCTCACAATACAAAAATAAATGCTACCCTCCTTGAACATGGACTAGTAAAGAGCCTTTAAAAATCACATCATTCTGTTTCTCCTCTTCTTCTGCCCCTTTAAAAAAGGTCTGTGTACAACCAAACAGAACACACATTCAGAGTGTGTTAGAGTTTTCTAAATACCAACATTCTTGGGTTTAATATAAAGTAGTTACATACCCTGAGGAATGCATCCAAGGAGCCATTCTCCATGTACTCTGTTATGATCATTACTGGTTTACCTAGAGTTTCCAGAAAGAAAAACACAAAACCCTTGATGAGCACTGCAGTTAATGAGATAAAAATGGGCTGTGCACAATTTTCCTGCCAAGACACCTGTCTTGTGCGATCTAATTTAATTAAAACAAGCCAAGCTTATGCCTCAGCTGTGGGGAGCTAGGAATGAAATATTAAAAGGACGAGTAGGTTTAAATTCCATCTGGAAGGTTAACCCTTTGGGTAGCTTGTTGACAAGGTCTTTAACTAAAGTGGCCTCCAGTACCCAGGGGCATGTGATGAGTATTTGCTCTCTCAAGCAAATGAGAAGAAGATAAATGACCCATTTAAAGGAAAAAAAAATCTTTAGGATAATTAATTAATTTTGCCCCCAGAAGAGACAATTGTGCAATGCTAAAGGAATCAATGAACAGAGAAAAGGTTGTTTTTTTTTTTTTTTTTTTTTACCTATTTAGAGAAATCCAAGTTTCCAGGAGCAGTAGCTATGCTGAATATTTCATTACCTGGAACTCATCTTAAAGCTCAAGCATGTACAATCTTAGCTTTTCCCCCGGCCTCACTCAGGTCAGGGGCTATAGCCTTTCTTTTCCCTTTTCCTATCTATCAATACACTCAGTCTATTTACTTCTTTAAGATGCCAACCTCAGTAGCAGCAACAACATCACAGGAAAGGGTCAATAAGTGGTTTCATCCTAGCAGCAATTTTAGTTCGGGACTGGAACATCTGTGCACCCCAGTCCCCTTTGTAAGCAAAGAAATCAAAATGATTTTAAGGTTTGGAGATGTGAGGACACATTTTCATTTCTCTTTCATTTTCTTTCTGAGGACCTTAGGAAATAAGGATGGTTCTTTAGTTTCTTAATCCCTGGCAATGGACTCCAGGTCTGAAGTTCCTCCTTTCTAAAGTTATTTGTAGGGTCACAAAGACTCAGACATGACTAAGTGACTTTCACTTTCACTTTTTCTTTTATGGGAGTGAAGAGGGAAATGAAAGTAAATCTTTGATATTTTACTAAGGCTGGGGTAAAGCCGGAGAAGGCAGTGGCACCCCACTCCAGTACTCTTGCCTGGAAAATCCCATGGACAGAGGAGTCTGGTAGGCTGCAGTCCATGGTGTAGCTAGGAGTTGGACATGACTGAGCGACTTTGCTTTCACTTTTCACTTTCATGCACTGGAGAAGGAAATGGCAACCCACTCCAGTGTTCTTGCCTGGAGAATCCTAGGGATGGGGGAGCCTGGTAGGCTGCCAGCTATGGGGTCGCACAGAGTCAGACACGACTGAAGTGACTTAGCAACAGCAGCAGCAGCAACAGGGGTAAAGCAAAGGAATAAAAGAAGAGTCCCTGGGAGGAAAATAAAATATTAGTTTGATAAATTTTTGACTTATCAAAAATATCATTGTTGTCCTTGTGGTTATGACTTAATCATAGAAACTGGACTGGGATGTGTCATCACCAGAAAGTCCCCAGAATTATTCTGAACAGATACATTTTCCACCCTAACCCTATCAAATTAGACTCTCTACTAGCATAGGGAAAGAGAATATGTCTTCATTTCAAAGGCCAAATTTTAGAAGAGCAGAAGTTTTTAATATCAGTGAAGTCTTATTTATCAGTTTGTTTTTTGGTTATGCATTGAGTGTTGTGCCGAAGAAAGGCAAACATGTTGAATTAGGAAACAACACCTTGGACATTTTATTTACAAGGGATGAAGGAAAGCGGACAGAAGAAGCAGGAATCTCGGTGTAGAATAAAGGATGAATAAAACCACTTCTAATCTCTTTTCCCTTGGCTGCTGGGAGAGGTCCCTGACTGCCTTGCCATCCTCTGTCATATAAATAGGAAGCCTTGAGTCCTTAGACTCACTGACCCTCTATATCCATGACCACACAGAACAAATGCATCTCAATGAGTTTTAATGAACCTGCCTCAATCAAATGCTACTTTGTCAACTCATGAGAAAGGGTGATTCCCCTGGCGGTACATTAATACCTACTTCCGTTTCACCAGGCCCCTCTGGAAATGTGGGGAAGAGAGCACAAGGTTCTAAAGAGAGGAGGGTAGCGGCGAGAATTTATAGTCTCTGACCATTTACAAAGTTCCTCAAGGAACTCAGACTCTCTCTTCGCCTTTTCACCCTTACACCTCCCTAATCTGACAGTTGGCATCATCTTCACAATTTTTCTACATTCCTTTTCCTGTTTATTAAAAGTATCCATTTGTCAGAATCTATGAGCACTACAAGATAGATAAAGATGAATGTCTGCATCGGCACAGAAGGGCTTATAAAATGGGTCCTGGTTGGACTCCTGGGTGGAGGCATACCCATCCCCAGAACAGCCAGGGATGCATGGGGAAGGCAGAGGTGGGAGGGGAGGAGTGGGGGAAGGGGATAGCTCCTCTGGTGGAAATTTTAAATCATTTTAATTCAGTGACAACTGCATTATGCAAATGCATCCAGTCATTTATAACAGTTACAGCTGTAATAGCTACGGGTTTTAGAGAGGCGCGGTGGGATTTTAGCACAAAGATCCCCTGTTTCTTCTCTCTTTTGCAGAGGTGCTACAAAAATCACTGTCTGCCCCAGGAAAAACACCCCAAGCTGAACAGAGTCTCCTTGTGAGAAAATGGACCTGCAGAAGTATTTAAAGGGAATGTTATCTTTTAATTAAAGAAATGAAGGGCTCCGAGCAAGCCCAGAGGCCACAGGCTACAAAAAAAAAAAAAAATCCCGTCTGTAAAACTAATCTTAAAAAGCAAATAGAGCTATTCTATGCTAATTATAGCCTTCACCTTAGGTGGAAAATTATATACCCTTAGCACCAAGATTCCTTTTTTAAAAGATTCCAAAGCTGGGGGAAAGATGTACTTCTTAAGACATAACAGTACCAGTTAACACATTTTTTTTTTAATTGGCTATATAAGCATTATGCCATACACCCTAAATATTTCATTCAAATCAACCTTATAAGGCAAGTTCTATTTTTATCTCTGTTTTACAGATGAGGAAACTGAGAGCTTGAGCAACCAGTCAAGACCTCACAATTTACTGGCAGAAGATGGTATGCAAATCTTTTGGTCATTAGGCCAAAGAGACTCAAAGTGTGGTCCCAGGGACTACAGCGTCGTCGACCTTGAGCTCTTTAGATTGTGAGCTCATAGGCCCCTAACCACTGAATCAGACCTCTGAGGATAAGGTCCAGGAAGGTGTTTCAGTGAGTTTTCCAGAAATCTGATGAAGTCTGAGGACCTCTAAATGAATGTATATTTGCCGCGACTTTCTAGTAATTCCTTATTTTCCCTGCCTAAAGATTGTGTACCCTTGCACGTTATTGACCTCTTTGCCCCAGACCTAATATCCAATGTTTATATCTTTAAATCGCCCCCACTTCACCCAATGCAGCCACCACTCTGCACTGGTTAATGGAGGACGCTTTTCCCAGGCACCTGGAATCAAATGGTACACAGGCTTCCTGGAGACAGAGCCCCAGGCTTACACGATCCTTGACTTGTAGTAACTGTAGTAGGTACTAAGACTTCTGGAATATAGCCACCTTCAATAGGAACCATGTCACCTGCCTTGTTCATGTGGTGCTTTATAAGTGGGTCTTAGCCAGCCTTACAGATGTATTCAGGGTTTGCTTCGCAAAATGCATCTGTTGAGCTGTGTCGCATTTTAACTGAAGCGTGGTTCACAGGCTCAGCGAATGCTAATGGACTAAAAAAAGGAAGGTTCAACCAGGTGTTACTGGAAATAGGTGCTGAACTGCAACTGCCATAAATCAGGCCGAGCAGACAAGCAAATCCCCCAATATAACAGATTTCCAGGATGCACTCCTCGCATCTGGAACCAAAGCTTCGAGCACAAGGTGTGGCGAAGTTCTGTAGTGTTTTATAGGAAAAGTACTTAAAATTTATTTTGCTTACCATCTGCTTGCGCCTACCCTGTGACAATCAGTTTGGTCTAGCAAACATTTGAAAGATGGCGAGGCATACTAAAAATCTGCAATATTAATTTTGCTAAAATCTCACACAAGCTGCTTTGGAAATAGAGTATCAGCCTACAGCACAGACCCATTTAGAACTGACTACAAGATTAATGACTTGTCCTGCACTGATTTCCTCCTATTAGCAATCAGTGGGTCTGTTCCATCTGTCATTTCCCTGGAAAGAAAATGTGTGTTTAATTTGCCAGTAACTTCTAACTTGGCTTTGTAAAAGGAGCGACCCACGTACATTTGGTGACAACTCCTTCCAAGTGAATGATATTCGGGTGATCAAACTGTCCCATGATGCTGGCCTCGCTTAAGAAGTCTCTTCTCTGCTTGTCTGTATATCCAGCTTTCAGTGTCTTGATAGCCACATAGATTTCTCTTTTGCCAGGCACTTTGAGCGCCCACTGCATACTTCACCAAATTCACCTTTGAGAGAGAAAAAGAATTGACTCTGAACCAGAAACACATTAAAAATAAAAGAATAATAGTTAGCATTTGTGGAGTGTTTATTACACACTGAGCACTGTGCTGGTGTTTTATGTAGATTAAAGAAATTTCAGGTACACAGCTGTTTACATATATAGACAACACACAGTATATTCATAAGCTTTTATACAATCCACATATATCTATATTCAATATTCACAAAGAAAACAGGCTTATAGATACAGACTTACCAACTCCTATGACTTTTTCAATCTTAATGCAGGATGCGTCGATTTCTTTGGCAAATTCTCGAACTGCTTGGTTGGGATCTTCATACGTAAAGGGATCCACGTAAGTTCTAACACCTGAGTAACAGACATGGAAAGATTGGCAGAATATTCTATGAGTGCATGCTAAGTTGCTTTAGTCGTGTCTGACTCTTTGTGACGCTATAGACTGTAGCCAGCCAGGCTCCTCTGTTCATGGGATTCTCCAAGCAAAAATACTGGAGTGGGTTGCCATACCCTCCTCCAGGGGATCTTCCTGACCCAGGGATCGAACCTGAGTCTCTTACATCTTTTGCATTAGCAGGTGGGTTCTTTAACATTAGCGCCACCTGGGAAGCCCGAACACCTTTTAGGAACCACTAATAAACTGAAATTCTCTGGATCTAAAAATACTCGGCACAGGAAAAGTCTTCTTAGCATGAGAAAAATAGCATAGGAAAATGTTTAAAGTCTCGCTCTGTGTTTTGTTAGCAGGTAAACAAGAATTGTTTGCTACGTAAGAGGCTGTAGCTCTACAGAGTTCCTGGAATGCCTTCACACTTCAAGGATGACATTTTAAAAACCACCTATCCCGCGGAGGAAAAGAGAGTCTCCGTAAGGGAATCTGGAATGTGTTAGCTAAACATTGTGGTCCTGGGGACTTCCCTGGTTGTCCAGTGCTTAGGACTCCACGCTTCCACCTCAGGAGGTGAGGGTTTGATCCCTGGTGGAGAACTAAGACTTCCGCAAGCCACGTGGCACAGCCAATAAATAATTGAAAGCAACAAAAATGACTTAAAAAATATATTGCCCCAGTTAGCTGCTCAAGTCCTATCCACCATCTCCAGCTTTCTTCCCTTAGGGAAGATATAGAAACTGTTTCAAACGGTCGGGCTACAAGGTGTCACGTTTTGCCCCATAGCCACCAACAAATGATAACAGTAAACAAAATAAGCCTAGGTTAAATGGACAAGAGGGATAATTAATCTACTAGTGGATTTGAAAATGCAAACTCTATATTGGAGTTCCACTTTTATTCAGTTTTGGAAAGAAGGTGCTGTAAGTAAAGACACTGAATTTCACCTGGACACTGCTGTTGAAGAAAATACTGTAGCTGAATCATGAATGCTTTGAATACCAGGAAGAGTAATTCAGCCACACCCTACAGTCACTTGTAAGCTGAATTCAGAATGTGAGCACTTAGGCAGCCAGAGATGTCTGGGACAAGATGCATTAGAAATTAGTGGGACCTTTCCACTGGCATTCACACCTTGCCTTTCCCTTCTGGAGCTCCTGGAGCTATGGGGCACTGAGAGGTGTAGGATACAGGTTGGCCCCATCCCTTTAATTTTCCAAGACTGTCTGTTTTGTCCTCATCTCAAAAAAAAAAATTATATCATTTTTGTTATTAAAAATATATACTACATGCAAATGAGAAAGTTTGGTTTTAGCAAAGGAACAAGATGAACAAAGGGAAAATTACTGGATACTCCATGACCCTTCATCACTTGGTATGCTCTAGCCAAAAAAATCTTTCTCAAGATTATTCTTCCTGCCCTGCCCCCTGCTAACAGGGTAGCTATTAACCACTTGGTACTATTTAAATGAAAATTAGTTAAAATTAAATGAAATTAAAATTTTACTTCCTCATTCACGATGAGCTAATTTTCAAGTATCCAACAGTGTGTGGTCACTGGCTAATGAATTGGATGGTGCAAATGAAGACCTACCATCACATCAGCAAGTTCTATGGGTGGTACTCCTGAAGCATCACTAACCACTGTCCATTTCAGAGTCTTTTGTCTTCCTCAAGTCATTCAATTCTTTGCATTTACTCTTTGGAGCCACTTAGAACATCAAAATAACTAAAGTCCTCTAAAGAAATATTGACAGTCTCGATTTCCATAGCATGAATTCTGCCGTGTGTGTTCAATTCCTTATTGTATTTGTCCCCAAATTTTTTACTTCAGAAAAATTGTTACCTGTTAAATCTTGCCACCAAGTTACAAAACTGAGCCAGCTACGAAAACTTTTTCAGGGTGGAGGGTAAAATAAGGGGAAAAAGCGTTTAAGGAAATCCCCCAATCTCCACCTTTAATCTCTCCTTAAACAAACACCAATCACCTATTTTAGATATGCTGAAGTATATTATTTGGATAATTCCATGAACAGAATATAATATTAATAGCCAAACAAATATTATTTAGACATTTCTAAACTGAAAACAAAAGAGAAGCTCTAAAAATAAATTTTTTTATCCCAATTTTCTGTACCTTGGTTCAAATGTTTCTCTTCATCTGCTTCTTGCTTTGCTTTACTGTATTTACTCCGTCTATTAAAAGATAAAAAATACATATATTTTCAGAAGCTGTAAACCACAAGTTCTTTGTTACCACAAGTCAGGTAGTATACACATTTCACAGATGAGAAAACTGAGGTTTATTGGAGGTAAAATAGTAAGGTGAATAACTTGTCACCTTGATATTAATAGTAAACAATGGTTTCAAATACAAGCAGAGTCCAGAGTCTCTACTCTTAACCACAGTATTAAACTGAGGTGATAAAGCAAATATTTTATAATATAATTAGAATTTTAAATCTTCAGGCGAAATTTATTGTATTGAAGAGAGATTCTGATTTACTGGCTAATTTCCCCACATATAATTTCCCCACTTAGTTTCTCTAAGTTTGGTATTGACATGTAAATAGTGCTACATTGAAAATGGCTAACTAACAGCTCCTACTGTATAGCACAGGGAACTCTGCTCAATATATGTGGCAGCCTGGATAAGAGGGGAGTTTAGGGGAGAATGAAACATATATATGGCTGAGTCCCTTTGCTGTCTACCTGAAGCTGTCCCAACATTGTTAATCAGCTATACTACAAAACAAAATTAAAAGTTAAATAAAAAATAAGTTTCCTTTGGTGAATTCTGCACAAGGCAATAATGGTCAGCATGTAATAAGCAACAGTAAGCCCTGTTGCTTTCACCACAATAACCACTTACACACACACACACACACACACAAAACCTCATTATCTCATTATCATGTTATATGATATCCTTAAAACAATAGTTTTGTGGTTATTGGCTTCAATGGCTGCATACAAATTCTTAAATTATTAATGATAATTTAAGAGGTAAATATTTGCTTCATACTGGATTATATTCCTTAAGAGTTTGTAGATAATACTGCAAGAGTAAAAATAAGTTTCCATTTATAGCTAATTCTTTTTTCTAAAAAACAGTGTATGGGCTTACAGTTGGCATTCTACTCTCAATGTCCCATAGGAGTGATATCTGACTTGGTTATAAAAAGTCTTGGGAAAAAGAAACGTTGAGTACAGATAAAGCTTTAATCAGTAATCTTGATACATTAGCCATGTACACATGTGTCCGTGTGCATGCTAAGTTGTCTTAGTCCTGTCCAACTCTTTGCAACCCTATGGATTGTAGCCCGTTAGGCTCCTCCATCCATGGGATTTTCCAGGCAAGAATACTGGAATGGGTTGCCACACCCTCCTCCAAAGGATCTTCTCGACCCAGGGATCAAACCCGCATCTCTTAGGTCTCCTGCATTGGCAGGTGGGTCCTTTACCACTAGCACCACCTGGGAAGGCCCGCGTCTACAGGTATATACATTAAATAAACTGGAAAATCAACTCAGTTGATGTTAGAGCTCTCTAAAGTTGGGAAATGAGACCACATTAGTGAATAAAATATGTGCATTTATGTTTCAGCCAAAAATGTCAAGTTTACATTGCAGTTTATAATCATCTTGTAATTTTCTTTCTCTTTAAAGATGAGGTCAGTCAAGACTCTTACATATGTGGAAACTGAAGCTCTGTGGTGACAAAGGATTCCCTGATGGCCATGGAGGGTCGAAGCAGTGTGGTCCTGTCTGAATCCAATAACCTGAACCCCTGCACCTTAAACAAGCTGAGAAGGGCGGGATGCTCATGGAAAAAAGGGAGCCACACAGACCAGAGAACAGCCCAATCACAGTCACGTATCCCAGCTCCTCACCCACATTCCTCTCCAAATTGTCAGCAGTGCAGGAACCAGCTCTGCAATCAGACCCTCGGAGCCTACAGATGTTTCTCCGTGTGTATAATTCCCTTGCAAATAATAATACCTTGCTTTTTTACACTGCATTTAACTTTTCAAAGTGCTCTCATTATACATATTATCTCCTCCCCTAACTGTTTGCAAAGCAGGGACCAGCTTAGTAAACACAGACCTCAGACCTTTAGAAGTTACTAGAGTTCACTTCGAAGGCAAGTCGTTCAGTCTTAAATAACAGCTTGCATTTTCACTTTGCATTTAACCTTTAAAAGAACCTTCACATCTATTATTTCATTGCATCTTCTCAACAATCCTATGAAAGCAGTCCGGCAGACAGTCACACGCTCAATCCCACTGTACAGATGAGAACGATGGAGGCAGAGGGGCAAGTCATTCACCCACGACTCTCCAGCAAATATAGGAGTGTGTCTGCCACATCCAACTCACTGCCTCTCATAGTGGAGATGAAGTTACATGATGATATCTGGCGAGAGTTAATTATAAGTAATAGCACATTTCATATCAGTAAATCCACTTAAATTGGATTCCACTTGCTCTCAAAAGCCATCACTTCATCAAAGAAGCTAAACAGGTTTAAACAACCTGAAATCAGATGCTTATATGAAAGATGTAGTTCCCTCCAAGCCTCCTCCCTTTCCTCTCCTTTTAAAGGAAATACAAGCATGTTAGGTCAGGGTCTATGAAAACATTTTATGTCAGGGAAACGCGTGGCTAGGTCCCAAGGGTGCATAGGGCCCTGCCAGCCCGGGAGATTGTATCTTATCAGAGCTCCTAAAAGCATTATCTAAAATTACAACTATATCTTTTAAACCACTTTAGATCAAGAATACTGATCTGAATTTCTTTCCTTTAAAAAAAAAAAAAAAAAAAATGCATTGTGCAAGGAAGCTTTTGTCCCAACTTTAAATTGTCAGTGAGTTCGTCAAAACCCTGATAAATACCAGAAGAAAGATCAGTCTCAAGAAGCCTAGAAGTGCTGATTTCCATCAACACATTCATGAAATCTGTGCAAAGCCAGAGGAAACGCAAAACGGCAAGAATCATTCCTTATAAGGTTGACCTGCCCATCCCTTCCTCATACTTCTAAACACAGAAGGAGGAAGTACATTAGAAGAGAAGGTGTATTTTTAAAGAAACTTTACTTGGAGTGTTCCTTGGAAAAGTCTCTAGTGGAGTACAAGGAATGCTGACAAAGAAACACAAGGATTACTGTTCAAAGGCTAATTGTAGCCTATTAGCTACTTAATAATACCTTGAAAACTAAAAAGCCTGAGTCCTGCTCTCCCTTTGTCACCTGATGACCCTTTCTCCTTTGGTTCAGGGTAGGACAATGTGTCCGTTATTGTCCAGAGAATGAAAGCCCACTGGAAACCACAGGAAACCACACCATCTAAAAGGGTGCGAAATTGACATCTGAGGCAGATCACCTGAATGACAGAAGGGAACCTTTGTGGAAGATTTTCTAATTATTGAGATGTGGGCAAGCTGATTAAAAAAACAAACAAACAAAAAATTGGTAAAGAGGGGAGTGGTTTGTGAGTGAATGCTCCAGAAGGAAATACACAACCTTTCAACTAAGTTAAAGGGATTTGTCTGCAGGTGAAACTTTGAAAGCTGTGAATCAGCCCACTGGAATTGGGGTATTAACAGACAATGTCCAGGAACAGCAGGAGCCCCTGGTGCTGCCCCCATAACCAACATGTTGCTCCTGGCTCCCTGACTATCCCATAAAACCAACAAAATAGTGGAGGAAGTGTGGCAGGGCCCAATATACACCCCACTTTTATGAAAATACTAACTTCCCTGATCAAGTTGACAGATTTGATTGATGGGGTTCACTGTTCCAAAACTAATTAGCAAAAGGTAAGTAATTTATTCAGCTAAAGTGCAAATTAAAGAAGATAAAGCAATGTAATAACTAGCATGGCTCCAGGAGGACCTTTT
This sequence comes from Aepyceros melampus, assembly GCA_006408695.1. NCBI lineage: Eukaryota > Metazoa > Chordata > Mammalia > Artiodactyla > Bovidae > Aepyceros > Aepyceros melampus. The sequence goes on along the minus strand of SJXQ01001636.1, from coordinate 439,314 downwards.
CCAGCGTTTAATGGCATCACCCACGAAGATTCATCGAAGTCATCCTTCTTTTTCCCCTTCCTTAAGCTGTCATTGTTCCTGCACCAAATGATGGCTAAATGCTCTTCACAAGCAACATTTTGAAATGGGTGGAAGTGAACCGTACGATTGCACACAAGTTGTTTAGAAATGTTCCCGCAGTACCATCTGCCCCCTAATTGTAGAAATTTACATGACTTCATCAGAGCCAATTTAGGCTAACATTTAAGTGTATTCATTCTTATGTGATCATAATATTCCAATTAGGACACCAGGAGAGATAGATAGAGACTGAATGGTAACTGCTTTAGCATTATGAAAAGAGTTTCAGCTCCAAGGTGGAAAACTGTAACCTTCAGAATACAACAAACTTGCAAAGTCTGACTTCTTAATAGCATGCATTAGAAACATCAAATCACAGAACACAAATGTACCAACATCATGGAGGAGACTCCTGAAGCTCTGGTTCGCTATAACTGTCAATGTTAGCATTTGATGTAGGTCTATTTTCCAGTTAGGAAGATATTAACATAATCTATCTAGACGCAATATTGGAAGTCAGGAGATGGACTCCTGTTTTGATCAAGCAACTAACTAACTAGCTGTGTGACCTTCTGTAGTTAACTCTTTAACCTCTTCTCCAGGCTTCAAATTCTTAATATACAAGATGCCAGCAATTTTGTACTCTGAGCCATCCGTATCCCTCCTTTACAAATTGTGCCACAGCCATTTCATTTTTTTCTTAATATCAATTCATTACTGAACTTCCTTGCTGGTACATAGGATAAGAATCCGCCTGCCAATGCAGGGACCCGGATTCTGTCCCTGGTCCAGGAAGATCTCACATGCCTGGGAACAATTAAGCCCGTGCACCACAACTACTGAGGCCACGTCCTGCAACCGCTGAAGGCCCTGTGCCTAGAGCCCGTGTGCTGCAACAAGGGAAGCCAGCGCAATGGGGAGCCTGAGCAACACAACTGAAGAGAGGCCCCCACTCTGTGTAACTAGGGAAAGGCTGCGCACAGCAACGAAGACCCCAGGCAATCCAAAAAAAAATCAATTCACTATTTTTTCTTTAATTCAGGTAAGAGGGGTACTTTATAACCCTAACTTAACTAGAAACCCAGCAGCACTAGCAATGATCAGATCAGGGTAAAAGCCACCTGTGGCTGGTTATCAGGCAACACTTGGGTCTGATCAAACTGTCCTTCAGAAGAGAAGGGCTCATCTTGCATTCTAGTCCTTTCTCAAAAGTGTTCCCCATTCATACTACACAAACAAACAAACAAACAAATACTATTGGGGGAGACACACTAACCTAAAGCAACCTAAATTAAGACTATTCAGGATACTTCTGGAGGTAAACTGATAAGTCATTAATAGAAAAGGGTTGGGGGGAGTTGTCAGGGGAATTTAACACAGTCAGTCACTAGGATCATTAGTCCTGAGGTTATGACCTTATCACTGCATTTTATGATGTCATTGCTAGCAGTCAAAAATCAGTTTTAAAAGCAATAAAGTAGTTACACTGTGGCAACCACAAATGTACACCTACAGGAGTATAAAGAAATGGTGCCATGTTGCCAATAGAATGCACATATGCGGTCTAGGAGAAGATTTCTAGTGACAACATCACATAAATATAAGAAATGCTGCACCTCTAATAATCCCAGATGGTAGATATAATTACATGCTCTGAAAAGCTGACAGAATCCTTAAATTATAACATATATGATAAGTGACACAGGAAGACACCGATCAAAGATGCTTATAAAAAATGTAAGTTAATTTCCTCAACATAATGTGGATGGTAAAAACATATAATAGGTCTAGTCAATGTATTCTGTATATCGTTTTAAATAAATAAAATTTATAAACTTTGAAGTCTGATGCTTTCACTGAAATCCCCAAATTTTACATTTCTAAGTTCGTCAAAAGGAAAAAGTGGATCTTTTCATTGGAGAAATCAGAGATTAACTCTGATTTGCCTAAAGCTCAGACTTCTCAGTATAAAGTAAATACAATGAAATAAAAAACAATTGTTATATAGTTTTTGAAAGAAAAACTAGCAGGACGCTGGCTATGAGCCTGTGGACATTTTTTTTTAAATGACAAACTAGCATTTTTCTTTGAGCTAATCATGAGGACTAAAATTTTTGTCACTGTCTGGGTCTCTGCTCATTTATATCTTTAACCTCCCCTGTCATCATAGGAGACACAAAGGTATAGGGAATCACTATATCAGCGGTAACATCTCTTGCATCCAAATTGCTATTAACCATCCAGGGCTTCCCTGGTGGCTCAGCTGGTAAAGAATCTGTCTGCAATGCAGGAGACCTAGGTTCAATCCCTGGGTTGGGAAGATCCCTGGGTTGGGAGGATCCCCTGCAGAAGGGAATGGCCACCCACTCCAGTGTTCTTGCCTGGCGAATTCCATGAACAGAGTAGTCTGCCAAGTTATAGTCCATGGGATCACAAAGTGTCAGGTCAACTGACACTTTCACTTTGCATCCGTGGCTCTAGGAGGCAAGAAGCAGCCCCATCCTTTTCCAGGCAAGGATGTTTTATCTGTTCCTTTCCCATATGGCTGACTGCAGCGTGGGTTTTAGGCATACCATTTGCCATCTTTCATTTGTAGTCTCACTAAAAGCCTGGACCAGATTTTGGTCTGCACTATACCTGTCTCCTTTCTCCTCACCCGATCTTATTCCATTCAAACATCTACGGTCATCATGACAGAGCACACAGCGTGCACGTGGAAAAAAATCAGCTGAGTGTGCACCCACCACTGCAAAGCCTGTCAGCTACCTGGCTCCAGGCAGCCTTTCCTTGACAGCTTTATGTCTGACACTAAGAAGAATCAATAGGAGGCCAAAGGGTTGACATTTCATTTTCTAAAAAGTGATCCATTGAGGACCAATCACCAAGCAGTGTTTATCAGCCTTGGAAAGTGACTTATTTTTTTTAAATGGGGAAGAAGGTACAGGAATCATGGCTGGGTAACTTGACAGGCTCAATTCTCTAAGGTGGGGACTCATAATTGGAAATTCGATCAATCCTGCCTTAAATAATAAAGTGTTCAATAAAAGCAGAAAGGAAATTAAGTCATCAAGCTTGTGATGCTATTTTCTATAGCTACAGATTTTAATAAACTTGTCTTCCTGCATTACATTTTCATCTGCTTTTCCTTTTTCTTTTTTGTGTCAAAGAAGAACATGGGGAAAAAAACACACTTATAACGAGGCAAACTATTTCTAATTACTTCTGTCTGACTGCTGTATTGAGGGCAACTCAAAATGCAAAAAAAAAAAAAAAAGAAACACAAAGAAAGTCATGCTAAAGGAAATCTAGACTACAACTAAAGAATTCTCCCAACCAAAATCTTGGTTAAGACTCAAGATGAGATCTGTTGCTGTTCAGTTGCCCAGTCATGTCTGACTCTTTGCCACCCCATGGACTGCAGCATGCCAGGCTTCCCTGTCCTTCACCATCTCCTGGAATTTGCTCAAACTCATGTCCATCGATTCGGTGATACCGTCCAACCATCTCATCCTCTGTCATTCCCTTTCTACTTTCTATAAGCAAGTGTTATCTTAAATGGTTCTGAGCATTCCGGGGAGTTGAATTTCAGTTAAGCGTTTTTTTGAGGTGGCAGTAATGAATGATTTTATTTCTCTTTTAGACTTTTAAACGTCTTTATTTTCCAAAGACACAAGTAGTTTATATACAATGTAAAAACTTCAAATATAGAAATATGTAATGAAAGTAAAAGGGCTTCCCTGGTGGCTCAAACAGTAAAGAATCTGCCTGCAATGCTGGAGACCCAGATTCAATCTCTGGGTCAGGAAGATTTCCTGGAGAAGGGAATGGCAACCCTTCAACATCTTTATTTTCCAATGACAAAAGTTTTTATATACACTAAAAATTTCAATCGCAGAAATATATAATACCGAAAGCAAATGCTGATGCACTTTTAATATACTCCTCATCCTGCTCTATCAGCCCTGCTGTCAGACGGATACAGATTAAGCTGTGTAGTTTTCATGCGTTTATGAGCCCGGCATTTATATATGCACAAAGTCAAATGGCAATGCACAAGAAAGAGGTCCATCTTGAATGACTTACAAAACCAAAAGCATGGGGAGGAAAGAACTCTGGGAATTCAGATTCTGTTCAGGCCAAGGTGAAGTTTCCAAAGTCTAAGGTGCACTATTATACAGAGGGCAGTGGGCGTGTCTAGACATATGTCTGTATGCGTGTAGTGTATGAGAGCAATTAGACTGAATGTGGTGGATTTAACTTCTTTAAGACAAAATTCAGTGCTGTACTCCAACAGACTCTGCATCAGAAAGAACAGACATAATGACAAATGCACGTGCCCACACTCAATAAGGAGCTTTTCTATACTATGTGAGCATGATGATGATTGAGCTCTATATTCCAGGACATTCTGGAGAGTGAGAATAGATACATGATATTAATAAATACGTGTGACAACTCAAACCACCCAGGCAAACGAAGATGTATGGTCATCGTCCTAATTATAATGTACCATAAAGTGAGCGAAAATAATGGTGGCTGGCCCAGGCCAGTGGAAAGAGCCAGAGGCAGTGTTCTGATATCAGTGAGCTGGCCAACCAAAGAGGCAGAAAGAGACAGTGCCACCAGACAGTGGCCTGAGGCCAAGCATGGCTGTGGTGGTCCAGTGAGATCTGCTGCTAAAGCACAGGGTGATTCTGGATGAGGACTACAGTTTTCTGAGCATCAGTTTCCTCTTCTGTGACAGGAAAAGATTTATAATTAAGATGACCATTTTGACATCCTGGGTTCTACATTTTTTCTTAAAAGCCCCACCTTATAAAACAGTTGATGGCATAGGGAGGGTGAAGGTTGGAGAAGGGAAGATTCCCACATGTGAGACAAAGAAGGCCTAGCTGTGGACACACTCTGAAGACGGGCTGCTGCTGCTGCTGCTGCTGAGTCGCTTCAGTCGTGTCCAACGCTGTGCGACCCCATAGACAGCAGCCCACCAGGCTCCGCCGCCCTGGGATTTTCCAGGCAAGAGTACTGGAGTGGGTTGTCCCCAAAACCCCTCCCATTCTTCTGGAGGCTCCAGGCAGTGTTAAAAGTAGGTGGAGACGATGACAAGATAAGAAAAATTGGGTCAAAAAAACAATATGCTGTCAAACTCGTTCTAGTTCTCTTTTCTAGATTGTTTTTCAAGTACCAAGTTAGGCTGCAAACTCTCATAGAATAAGTAATTGCTGTTTTAGATCCTTTTTCAAGAACAATGCCATGCTCACAAAGCACTCAGAGGGTACTCTCTGGAAAAGTCTCTGGCTTTCCCTAAGGGAAGATGGAGCATAGTACCTGCTTTCTTGCTTTGGTTACTGTTGTTGTGAACCAGTATCTTCTTAAACCAGCACTTGTGTGCTGGACTATCTATTTTGCCTATCAAAACTCTCCTGTCAATAGCTCTTAGAGACAGGTATTGTATTACCCTATTTCACAAAAAGGAAACAAAGCCTCAGAGAGGTGAAGTAACACTGGTGACGGATGGCAGAACTCAAAGTCGAGGTCCAAGTTTTCTGGGTTTTTTTGGCCTTTGGCCATCAGTCTAGGCTTAAGAGAGGTATAAATATAACATCTTTTAGCCTAGGGAATCTAGAAAGCTCCCAATGGCCTGCTTTCAGTTTGGTTCCCTGGAATTAGCTGGGTCTTTCTAGGACTCTCTGCAGTGAGGGCTGTCACCAAGGCCCACAGCTCCAGCAGGGGTGTAGGGAGATCAAAGCAAACAGGAGCGAGTTGGCAATGCAAATGCTGTGTTTATGATGCTAATCAAAAGACTCAGCTTTTTGTGGAGGAGACAAAAAGCTCCCTCAGAAAAACTGGGAAGAGGGTGGGGGCGGTGAGTGGCTTTGTGCTTACCTCCTGCTGATGACAAAAGCTGCGATGAGAATAACCACCAGGACCACGCTGCCCGAGACGGAGACCAGCAGGACAGTGGAGTTGGCCCCGTCTCCGATGATCCTGGAAGGCACTGGCAAAGACAGTTACACAAGCATCATCTTGGGTGAGGTCCTAAGAGTTAGAACTTCTGACTGTCACAAGTTTCGACTCTGAAACCATTTGAAAGGCTCACGGCCTACTCTGTTCTTCATGAAGTATTCAGGCAACAGCATTTTCTTAGTGAGAAAGACATTTGGAAATTTCCAAAAGGACAAGTATTTCTGAATGATCCTCTCTCCCCCTACACACACACCAACTAGTAAAAAACCTGCCTATTATTGCCCATCTCAAAAGCCACTTCCTCCTTGAAGCCTTCTAGGATAATCTCAAAGGATGTCAAACCTCTTCAGATTTAATTCTGAATTTTCTCTTTTTTTAATTTTATTTAATAATTTGTGAATAAAATCATTTTCTAGAACTGGTGTAGAGAATTCTGTCCCAGCAGCTTCTTATCTACTAGGCTCAGTTTTGGTTTGTTAATTATGAAAGGGAGTTATCTTATGTAAATTGCTTATTCATAGGTATGCCCTCTATTAACATTTTGATTCAATCATCCAGTTGGTACAACTCACAATGCTGAAAGATTGATACAGTTGTCCAGAGGGTCTTAAAAAAAATAAAAAAATGATCTGACTTGTTTTGAACAGATTCCTAGAAATAAACAGGAGAGGGAAAAAAAAATTGGTGCCTTCTCTAATTCTCCCAGGGAGAAAACTCCTCAGCTTAATGTAAGACAGTTATGCAACTGTCAATTAGTCAGTTTGGCAATCCTGTTTTTCACAGTTTATAAAAGGCTTAGCACAAGAGAAAAATAAGATATTTCTCAATCATGTGAAAAAACAGATCAGATACTGGTATGAAAAATGGTCTTTTCCAAATACCAAGAGGCGTTCTATGTTACAGATATTGGCTATCTAATTTTAAGCAATAGCCCTGAAACAAAATGTTTGCCTCACCAAAAATTTCATACAGTCTCTTAGATTTCAACAGAATAGGATTTGCCCTAGATTGTACAAAGAATCTCAGAACTCATTACCTGTGTTGGTTGTGACTTCCAGGGGCTCGCTGAAATCTCCATAGCCAGCTGCTGTCCTGGCTCGGACATGGAAAACATAGGAAGTCAGAGGGTTCAGGCCTTTGATATCTGTGTTCCTGGCAGCCGTCCTGACGATCCGATAGCTTCGTTCATTCTGATCCTACATTACAAGAGGATAAGATGAAGGAAGGTGGCAAAATAAATCCTCCACTTACTCTGCTGCTGCTGCTGCTGCTAAGTCGCTTCAGTCGTGTCCGACTCTGTGCGACCCCATAGACGGCAGCCCACCAGGCTCCCCCGTCCCTGGGATTCTCCAGGCAAGAACACTGGAGTGGGTTGCCATTTCCTTCTCCCCACTCACTCTAGACACAATATTAAAGCAGCTGAGCCAGTCCACTCAGAGGCTGAAAGTAAATGAAAATTGATGAACTCTAAACACTATATTCAGTTCAATGTTAGAAGTACTATTGTGACTTAGATGTTAAAAGAAATGTGAAGTTCAGGTATGATCGCTATTGACATTGACCATATCCAGATCTTTTTTTTTTTTTGAAAAGAACATTAGATGATGGTTGGTGGCTTTACTCACTCCACACCCAGCAATTTAACAGAAATAACACCTGTAAGAAGGTCCCTTTTCTGTTTTCTATTTTCCATCTAGAAAATGTCAAAAATGTTATAATCTGGTTTCAATGGGGGAAAAAAATAGCTTGTCCTTTTCCTGCTTTTATTAAGGAAACCAATGAGTGATTATCTTTAAAACGGAAAGAGAAGACAATTGTTCCTTTTCTCGACAACCTTGAATGCAGACAGCGCTCTTCAGAATTCTATCCTTTAAGAGGTGAGTTATTTGCAAAAATAATGTCTTTCTATAACTTTAAGAGGCTGCAGAATGTAATTTTCTTTCCCCGATTTTCTATAAAAGTCATGAAAATCCACACCTTGATTCTGAATAGCAGTAATCTACTTAAACAGATCATTATTTCAACTTTTATGAGTCATTCTCCCTGATAGAAGGTTTATAGATTAGACCTTGTTAGCTATCTTGACTTTCATGACTAGTAAGAAAAAATAGTTATATTAGAACATAATGTATTTTTTCTATTTTTTAAGACTAGCAACTTAATGCATAAAATTCACAATTGGACTTGACTGGAAAGCCAAATACATTTGGCTTTGAGATTTACTAGTATTCCAGAATTTGTAACTGGCCAGAAGTTATAGAGAAAAAGAGAAGAAGGAAGGAAGGAAGAGGGAAGGAGGGTAAAAAGGAGGAGGGGTAGCAGGGAGAAAGGAGAAAAACCTTGTTCATTCAAGTAATACCTTCTCATAATACTTGACTTCATACTCCAAGATCACCCCGTTGGGCCGATCTGGTTCCAGCCAAGCCAGAGCGACACTGTATCTTGTAACTTCTTTAGCCTGGACCAAAGCAATGGATGAGGGTGCTATTGGGACAAAAAAAAAAAAAAAAAAAGACGACGACGATATCTTACATTAGTGGGAAAAAACTGGTGGCATCAGTCAATAATATCATCTTACCTTAGAAAACTATTAAGTATTGACTTACCTTCCTCCAGATCCCTATTTGCCTCATCCCCAGTTCAAACACATCCCATTTTATGGTTCTCTCCAGCATTTTGGGGGCATATGATCTGTCTTAGAAAGACAGTCTCTAAAGTAAAGTCTAGTAAGTCCACAGCCCTACAGGGTCACCTCTACAGCTTCTGTAGCCATTCCTCAGAAAGGCTATAGTATAGTGGATGCTGGGGCTTCCCTAGTGGCTCAGCAGAAAAGAATCTGCCTGCAATGCTGGAGACGTAGGTTGGATCCCTGGGTCAGGAAGAGCCCCTGGAGAAGGAAATAGCAACCCAGTCTTCTTGCCTGGGAAATCCCACTGAAAAAGGAGCCTGGTGGGCTACAGTCCATGGGGTCACAAAGGTGGGACACGACTGAGTGACTAAACAACAGTAGAAAATGCTATCTGCTTGCTTCCCTGGTGGCTCAGATGGTAAAGAATCTGCCTGCAATGCAAGAGACCCAGGCGTGAATCCTGTGTCGGGAAGATTCCCTCTACCCACTCCAGTATTCTTGCCTGAAGAACTCCAAGGACAGAGGAGCGTGGCAGGCTACAATCCACAGGACTGCAAAGAGTCGGATTCAGCTGAGCCCCTAACACAATACTATATTGTATCCACTTGTTTATTTTTTTGCAAGCCATAAAAGCTTTTGGAAAATCTCCTCTTAAGCTCAGAGGAACTGCATCTCATCCCACCTCCAAAGTATCAAGTGTTGTCTTACTGATCTTTAATTTTTTTTTATACAAGCAAGAGACAGTGTAACTCTTCCAAGGGTACTGCAGGGAATGCAGGAAGGCAAATAATTTACATACTTTCCAATATAAATAAAAGTACCGCTTAATCATAGTAAAGAGTTTCCAGTTTGAACATAACCATACAAATAAAGCCACAATAGTCTTAGGACATGGATGGCATTTTCCAACTATTTTACAAGAGTTGAAATACTGCTTTTGCCTGTTGAGTAGAAAACCTTTCCACTAAGAAGGACAAAAACACTGTCCTCCACTGGGTGTTTCATCATGGTTGGGGAGAAAACACAGCTTTGAGATTTATCAACCCATGCTGACTAACCCCTTGCTTCGGCACTGTAGTTGTCACATCTCCAGCCAGTTGTCATCAAGCTCTGCAGTCACTGACAATGGCAAATGTGCCATCTCCAGGGAAAAGAGGGAGCGTTCACGAACTGCGCAATCTTATCTAGCAAAGCTGGTCTGCGGAACCAGAGACTAGGGGTCGTCCTAAATCAAATGTATATTTTTTATTCATTCTTGAACTGTGAATATATATGAAAATAAGCTGCACATGAACTTGAACAAACTCTGGGAGATGGTAAGGGATAGGGAAGCCTGGTGTCCTACAGTCCACGGGGTTGTGAAGAATCAGCACAACCTAGTGGCTGAACAACAACAACATGAAAACAAACATCCAAAAACGACCACTGAGGAACCAGAGATTTGTGCTGGGTCATCTTCCTGCCCTTCCCCAGTACACACAACTTCCAAACCCTAACTCACAGGGAAAAAAGAGAAAAGTAAAATAAATGATCTGCAAGTGGAATGGAGCTGGCTGCAAGCCCCCCTGACTGTATCTGACAGGTTCGTCGGTGGCAAGGGACACAACCAGACCCCCCAGAGTCACATGCCACACAAGGGAATCTTCCTGCTAAAGCTCATTCAGCAGAGTACCTCTTGGAAGCGGCCATCTAACAGCCTGGCATCTCTTTCAGAGGTGTCTGGAGATGGTACTGTGCGTGTGCCATGCATGCACACACACACACACACACACACACACACACACACTCTCTTCCCTATTTCTTCTTCTCCCCCAATCCATTTCCAAAGCTATTCCAGATTGGATCTCAGGCATAAACACAAGTGAAGCTTCAATACAGTGAACACACATGTCCTCCATCAAAGGCAACCCAAGGTTAGTAATACCAAACTGAGTGAACAGAGTTGCATGCAGCAGACATATGGAAACCACCGAACATCTGAAGAAAATGAAAACCGGAAATGTGCTCATTAGCTGTATTAAGGTTCCCTGCCCCAACATACACACACACGCACACACACTTTCTCTCTTCCTGTACTGGTTGACACAGAGCCATTGTCTAGCGCAATGCAAGGAGTGATTTTCTTAAATGTAGAGGCAGCAAGGAGTTTAGGACAGTTGCCTGGCTGTGAAAAGCCATTTCACTCCAAGTAATAAATATATTGCCTAACAGAGCACTTTAGCATCCACTCCATAAAAAGGGGCTCTTTCAACTCCGATAGTCAGGATGGGGAAATGAAATAGAAAAGTGAGGCTGTTAGAAAGAAAGTAGGAGGGAGGAAAATCATAAAGTTATAATGTGAACTTATGCTCAGAAATGTTCTGGGTCAGAGCCTGATAATCGACAGATTTCTGGGAAAGAATTGCCTGGCTGCCCTTGGAGTGAGTGCACTGATTAACTAAGATGGTTTCTCTCTGGCTGGGTTATCCCTGAACTACTTACTGTATGTGGGAAATGAGCCTGATTTCCAATTCGGGAGTTGGAGCGGCAGTGTTCCTGTGCCCATTCAAAGGGAATATGAGCTTCACCGGAGCGCTCACAAAATCTCAGGCAGGCTGTTAACAATATCATCGTGTTAACTAATAGAATATTACTAATGCAACTCCACTTGGAGAATTCATAGGCACAAACGTGAAAGTAAACCAGGAGAGTGCCTGCTGACTCAGCTGTTGTAATAATGGAGGAAGATGAGATTAAAGAGGAAAGAAGAATAAATCGTGGTAATTGACAAAAAATATGATGTTGTGTGGCTGTAAAGTCTGAATTCTTTCTGAAAGGATGTTTTTCAGAAGAGCATTTTTATCACGCCATGGTGACAAAAGCAACCCATGACCAACCAAGATTGAGAATCAGTCCTAAAACAGGAAAGTGTATGGTAATAGTAAATAGGGCAGCCATTCCCCTCCCTGGGAGAGAGCTTCTCCAGCAAGAACATCAGTTTGGGAAAAACTGGGCTTTGTCACACTGCCACTTTGGAGAGAAGAGGCAACTTGGACGTCCTCCATGTTACAAGCCACATAAGGGTTCTTTCCTCGCCTGTCCTAGCCTGCTTCCAATACAGCCTCCAACGCTACATCTGGAAGCCATCACCATGCCTTGTGTGGCTGCCTGCGGCTCATTTCCCTGGAGGAGGCATTCGGCAATGGCATTTCTCAGTCATTTTCCTTCCCCAGTGGTTCCCGAGCACCAGTCTTCTCATGCCACCCATGTAATTGCTGCCACAGCCCTCCCTCTGCAACTTGGACTATGATTTAAGCAATGTTTTTCTTAAAATGACACACTTTATCTCTCAAAAGACAACTTCTCACCACAGTTATCACTTGCAATTAATGGCAGGTAACCACAGAAATATAAATAATGCATCCATAACAATATCACTATTATATAGTGTAATTAACACAATATTAAAAAAAAAAAAACCCTAAATGCTCTTGCATCTCTATGCTTTGCCAAAGAAAAGAGATTAGCCAGTGTTAGAGAAGTATTAAGGGTAATCCTGACACCAATTTGGGATTTTGACCTTGGGGAAATCAGAAGAACTGAGAGAGAACTGAAAATTTTCACACAGGGAAACTCAGAACTACATAACATTCCATCTAGGTTTTCCCCCAAAATCATCTCTGGTGCCACCATTGGTCGGGGTCCACAAGCTGGTAAACACAGCCAAACTCTACTCAGTTTAGAAGTGTTTCAGATTCTGAGTCCTAAAACCTCAGAGTTCTTCCCTTAGCTGACAGAATTAGAATAGGAGACAATAAACTAATAAAATGATAGCTTGAACGCTCATCCCAAATACCTGATAGTAGCTTTGACAAATCAACGCCTTAGTTCAAAAGAAGGCTTCCAATCACACTGTGAATTCTGGTCAACACAAAAAGACCATGCAGAAAAAAGGTCCTGCTTGCCTCCCAGTGGGCCAATGCACATTCCCAAACCTAAGGAAGGAAGGCAGACTTGGCTCTTCCTCCATACTCACTCAGCCACCAAGCACAAACTTCAGGAGCACCAATGAAACAAGGCCAAGATGGAAAAGGGCAAACAAAGCTAAATTAAATACAATCTTTGGTATCCAATTAAGTGCTATCTTATCCGTTAGCTTCTTAACTGGAAAAAAAAATGATGGAGAAATTTTTTATAGTCTTACAGAGAAGACAGGCTTCCCCAGTGGCTTAGCTATAAAGAATATGCCTAGAATGCAGGAGACGCAGGTTCGATCCCTGGGTCAGAAAGATCCCCTGGAGGAGGAAATGGCAATTAACTCCAATATTGTTGCCTGGGAAATCCCATGGACAGAGGACCCTGGTGGACTACAGTCACAAAGAGTTGGACACAACTGAACAAATGAACATACACACATACTCACACAGAAGGCACTCTTTATTGTCAACCTAGAGAGTCGTTTTCTAGAACTGAAGAAACAGTTCCTGCTAACATTCTTATCCAAGTTTCCTCATGGCAATGGGGAGAAGCAAGAGGTGGGGACTTCCTCATCATACTATGTCCTCAGACGCACCATACACCTGCCGAAGAGTAAGAAGCTGGGAGGACGCTGAGGACTGATGTAAGTAGGCTCATTAAAAGGAAAAGGCACATCTTAGACGGAAAGGTATTCCTCTCTACCCACAGACTTCCTTCATAAAAGAGATGTTTGCTTTAAGGAAACGCTTGTGCCCCTGGACATAAGCAGGCTTCCTTTAATGGCTAATATTTTGACATAGCACACAACCAGAAGAGCTGGTCATGCTAATTGATAATAGTGTAGTTAGAGAATGATGGCAGATGGAGGCAAAAATCACAAAGGCAAGAACTCCTACAGAGTATTTTCTAAAGAAAGATTTGGGATCTAATTTAATGAAGCCCTTAATTTTTAAATTTTTGAAGCAGAATTTTCAATGTCCATTTTCCTGTCTTGAGATAAAAGTGTCTGAGACCACCTTCTCCTAGCACTCTCAAGGGGATTTCAGTAGTTTTGAATCCAAAACATGGCATCCACTCCTTCTTCTTTTAATTACAAATCATGCTGATACAACCATTCAATCCTCGTGCAGTCATTCTATGCAAGTCCTGTAAGTCCTTGCTTGTGGAACTTAAAGTAGACCTAAATTGGCATTTATGTTTAAAAACTTTAAACATCTGGCTAGGCAGTAAGTGGGATAAGAAGCCAGAATGTGGAGGGCTGCACCGTGGATTACAGAGAACCACAGAGGATTTCGATTTAGGCTCAGGAATTGTGGTCAAGATTGATTTGTTGGGCAACAGAGCTGTACATGTGACTGGAAAATTCAGGAAATCAGCAGCACCTTGGCTCTGCAGGGGCTCATCTAAGGACGTGTGAAATGAGGTGAAGAAGAAAAAGCCTTCTGATCCAGATGAAGTCTTCATTTTACTAATTTGGTGAGGGGGGAGGGAATCAATGAATGAAAAAGAATTTTGGATAAAATTCCAGTTTTGAAATTTACTAGCTGCCACCTTGGACAAGTTACTTAAATTTCCTCACCTCTGTTCACCCACTTGTAAAACCCCTTTTTCCCAGATGCAGGCATTTTTAGAAAGTATGCCCTAGGCACACAAGGTTTATCTTTATATGTCCACTATTCAAGATCTTATCTGGCACACAGTGGTGCTCAATAAATTTGTCAAAGGAATAAAAGTGAACTAAATGTTGAAACACATCTTAAAAAAAAACCCACCTCTTTGTAGCCAGCAAAATATTTTCTAGATATAATGTATTAAGTCATCCTTAAAACAACTTAATATCTGCACCTGTTTCAGATGACCTTTTGTGGGTTCAGTTTTGCTATTTAAGTTAACAAAGATATTGACAATTAGGAGTGAGGCAAATGACAATTCTAATTTTAAATGGAGCCTCTGTTTCCTAAGGGGTTTACAATGCTACTGAACTATTGTTGAACATACAGGCTGTAAAATGTCATTCAAAAGTAAGTTAACATGAAAACTAGTTTGCGCTACACCTGTTACAGACGGCATTTTAAGAAACTGCTCTTTCCCTGGATGAGGACGTTGACAATCTGTTCGATATTTCTCCTCTGTATCTGGAGGGCATGTGTAAATAGTTTTCCAGACTTCTCATCTACAAAGGTGAGTGGTGTTAAATTCCCTTCAAGTTAGAAACCTAAATCCAGAAAGATCCCCAACAGCTCTCTAGTTTGACAAGACCAGAGTTATCTCCAAAGAGACAGTGTTTGTAGTCTGTTCAGTCACTGAGTCCTGTCTGACTGTTTATAACCCCAAGGACTGCAGCATGCCAGGCGCCCCTGTCCTTCACTATCTCCCACAGTTTGCTCAAATTCATGACCATTGAGTTGGTGATGCTATCTAACCATCTCATATTCTGCTGTCCCCTTCCCCCTTTGCCTTCAGTTTTTTCCAGTATCACGGCCTTTTCCAAGACACACTAGTGTAAGCAAAGTCCCCGCCAGGGCTGCCCTTAGCACTGTATCTATCCTTGAAACCGCAGGGAAAGAACATCTTTGTTGAAGTCAACGGGAACAGAGTAGGGAGCTCTTTGCAGTTAGGGTGGAGAGAGCAAGATTACGTGTGTGAAAGAGACTGTCTTTCTACACACTTATTGGAAACAAGTAAAATGGTAGGAAAACATCACTTTTTAAAGCTGGAGCAACAACCCAAGAGGATCAGAGGAAACTTTCACTGAAGCTTGAGTTTGAATGGTCTGAGCTTTCCACTAGGAAGCCATGATAAATTCTCTCCCCCTCAAACAAAATTTCACATACCCCGGAGAAACTGCAAATGCTTTTGGCATGGAATCTGCCTGGACTATCTACCTGTGATTACATTTGGTTGGAGAGCAGACCACAGCGCATCTGGGAGGTACAGGTGGGTTTTATCTCTGTGTGTGTTTTGGATAAACAGACACAGCATAGATTCCGGGCTCCATCACGACTTTCTAACAGTCGTGCGTTTCACAATGAAGAATTACAGGAGGTGCTTTGATGTCAAACAGAGGTTGCTTCTTTTAGGAAAATGGTAAATTTAACCTTCTTTGGTTCAAAGCTCAGCAGTTCTTCCCGCACCCCACTGATGTGAATGCTGCAATTTTCTTCTATTCACTTCCTCAATGACTTGCCATCAAACACCTACAAGTCATTTTACTGCAGCAGTTTGGTCCTTGTGACACCCAAATAGGATGGAGAAGAGAAAAAGAGACATGGGGAAAAGAAAGGGAGGAGGGACTCAGCCTTCACTTGTGGGCTGAAAACTGTTTTCAAGGGCCCCGCATCACAAGCATTGAATTAAAAACAGTTTGGGGGACCTTGGGTGGGGAAATAGCTGAAACAGACACACTGCATTTTATTACTGGCTCTAATTAGGGCGGGGGAGGAAGGAGTAAGGCAGGAAATAAACAGAAGCAACAAAAAGATTCCAGCCTGTGTACAAAGAAGACTGGAAACAGCCCTTTATGGACCTTAAGAAACCTAAAGTAAGGATGACAGTGGTGCCCAAAGCCCATGTTTTGGAAGGAGATAACGTCTTAACTTCAGCAGGATTTTGTTTTCCCTCCCCAGGATCCGAGTTTAAAGAGGAGATGTTTACTTAAGGAGGTCTTTCCCTGATAAGAAAAATAAACCCACAGCTTATACGTATCTCTGCTTAATACAAATAGCATATTCAAAATGAATTACTTGGAGCTTAAGGTGGGTTTTGTTCCCTCTTTATTTCTCATTTTAACGCCTCAGCTCTGATTTGCTCTTTATCAAAGGTTAGTGCATTTTAAAATGCTGTCAGGCATCAAAATTAAATGCTTCAGAGTACTAATGATATCCTTGTGATTAAGGGCTTTGCCGTCACAGAGGTGCTAAGAGCTCGGGTGCTAATATTAATTGCTGTCTTCCGCATCTCACTAAGGGAAGGAAAGGATCCCTCCTCTGAGCTTTGCACTATAGCTACGTACGGTACCAAACACCACTGAGCAGGTTTTATTTTTTTATATTATACTGTAGTAGTTTACAGTGCTCAACAGCACACAGAGCGCTTTCCTAGACACATTATCTTGTTTGAGCTACATTCAGTCAGTCAGCTGGGTTAGTTAGCCCTCTGCTAATCCTTAGGTAAAAATCATTAATGACTGAATCCCTATCTACTCTCCCTTGAACATTAATGATGTTGTAAGAAGTCAGTTTTGGACCCCATAGCTTATAGCTGTTGTATCATTAATAACCACCTAAGCACATTTTCTCAGTCTAAGAATTGAAAAACAAACAAACAGACAAAAGGTATGGAAAAACTTGATTATGCCAAAATTGATACAGAATTATTTTCCTATTCAACAAGAGACATGGAGAAAAATTCTCAATTAAAATCTTCAGAATTAAATGAAGTTCATTTATATTTAAATATGGAAATATTAATATTAATTAAGCTTATACTTAAAATGTATGAGGGATGCCCTTTTTTCACATAAAATGATTTCCAAGGTCAGTACACACAGAACCTATTTTAAACAAATAAATAAAGCAGACTACAGTAACATTCACCTGAGGATATAGCAGACTCATACTTCCAGGGATGGTCAGGATCTGATTTGGGGAACACTAATGGCACTTTAATTAAGTGATTTAACAACAAGACTTTACAAAGTGTTTAACTCAGACTCTACTTATTTCTGTAGAAAAATGAGTAGCAGATTGTCTCAGACAAATTTTTTTATAGAGAGCTATTACCCAAATTTTAAATAATGGAATGTGATACAATCCTTAGCTCCACATTAAGTGTTTGCACACAGAAGTTGGAACTTTTCAGGTGGTGCTAGTGGTAAAGAACCTGCCTGCTAATGCAGGTGACAAAAGAGGCAAGGGTTCGATCCCTGGGTTGGGAAGATCCCCTGGAGGGGGGCATGGCAACCCACTCTAGCATTCTTGCCTGGGAAATCCCATGGACAGAAGAGCCTGGTGGACTACAGTCCAAAGAGTCGAAGAGAGTGGGACATGACTGAAGTGACAGTCATGCACACACACACACACACACACACACACACACACCCCGACACACACACACGAATACAGAAGCTGAAGGTCTTCAGATTGGCCTCTGGCTAACTGCACAAACATGGGAGCTCCCTTCCAATAGATAACTGTGTCTGGGATGGAGCTGCTAAGACAAGGACTACATTTCTTAGACTTCTTCATGTGTAGGATGGTTCATATGTCTGAATGCTGGGCAATGGAGTGTGGGTTGAAGTGGTGACTCCCCTTGGGACCCTCCATCCTCTCTGACCCACCATTTGCCAGCTCCATGTTGGTGCCCAAGTCCATCTCAGAAGTGCCCCATCGACTGTCCCCCTCTTTACCACCAACTGCAAATGACCTGAGTAGGAAATAATTTTCTATTGTGTTAACCTGCTACCTGACATCTGGGATGACAACAGCCCATTCTGTTACAGTGGAGCCACTCAGGAAAAACGGGGCGCATTTTCATATACAGGTGGCCTGAGACTTATGATAGTTATGGTTTGATTTATAATTTTTTTTTTCACTTTTTATTTTTTTATTTTTATTTTTTTTTTTTTTGCTTTACAATACTGTATTCATTTTGCTATACATTGACATGAATCAGCCACGAGTGTACATGAACTCCCAATCCCGACCCCCTCCCGATCTCTCCCCCCCGGCCGCCCCACACCATCTCTCTGGACTATCCCCGTGCATCAGTCCCAAGCATCCTGCATCAAACCTAGACCAGCGATTCGTTTCACTTATGATATCATACATGTTACACTGCCACTCTCCCAAATCATCCCACCCTCTCCCTCTCCCACAGAGTCCAAAAGGCTGTTCTATANAGAGTCTAACAGGGGTCCTTGAGCCTTGGCTTCCTCAGCTGTAAAGTGGAGATGCTGGCTTTGTCTCTGTTTATCTTTGTAGTCTCATCCTTTACCTTAGACCTCCCCAACCCCTCTCACCCCATTCTCAAACACACACACTCCTCATTACCATCCAGACCCACAGAACCGTTGGTCGACTCCTCTGAGGTCTCGGCTTTGTTCTGCATTGAATGCCAACCTGCTCCAGGATCATTACAGTGAACTCTTCTTCATCCTACAAAGCCCAGTGCCACCTTCTCTGTGAAGCCCTCCCTGATTCTCTTTCAACAGACGAATTAATCTCTTCTTTCTGGGCTGCCACTGTTCTGTGTTCTTTATAGTGAGATATTATACCTATATCTTTGACCATCTCTTTCCCCTCCAGTCTGGAACTTCCTTTAATTTTTTTTTCACTTTTTATTTTTTTATTTTTATTTTTTTTTTGCTTTACAATACTGTATTCATTTTGCTATACATTGACATGAATCAGCCACGAGTGTACATGAACTCCCAATCCCGACCCCCTCCCGATCTCTCCCCCCCCGCCGCCCCACACCATCTCTCTGGACTATCCCCGTGCATCAGTCCCAAGCATCCTGCATCAAACCTAGACCAGCGATTCGTTTCACTTATGATATCATACATGTTACACTGCCACTCTCCCAAATCATCCCACCCTCTCCCTCTCCCACAGAGTCCAAAAGGCTGTTCTATAATCTGTGTCTCTTTTGCTGTCTCATTTTTGACTTTATGATGCTGTGAAAATGATGTGCATTCTGTTGAAACCATACTTCGAATTCTGGATTTTGTTCTTTCCCTGGGCTGCTAGATGAACTCAAGAACAGTTCTGTTTTTCACTTTCAGTATTCAATATAATTACATGAGTCAATCAACACTTTATTATAAAACAGGCCTTGTGTTAGATGATTTTGCCCAAGATAAGTGTTCTGAGAACATTTAAGATCAGCAAGGCTGAACTATGATGTTTGGTATGTTAGGTGTATTCAATGTATTTTCAGCTTACAATGGGTTAACTGGGGAGAAACCCCACTGTAAGTCGAGGAAGAGCTATAATAACATTATATAATAACTACCTAGAATAAAGTATAGGAGTATCATGGCCGACAGAAGATGGAGCTGCAGTTGAAAGCTGCCTGAATGGCCTCCCTCTTGGAAACTCCAGCTCCTGGGCACTAGCAGAGTCACTCATTTGTGAGACACTGGCTGAGTGCTGCCATGGCATCAGCAATGCCAGGAAAAGACTGCAGCTTTGCAGGAATGCAAGACATAAGCACAGCCCCAAGTCTCTGAACAGACTGAATTCTGTAGAATCATGAAACGCTAGGCTAAAAGATTCACCTGAGCTTGCTTTAATATGAAATGGGAAAAGACAGCAGAGTTCTCAAAATGGCTTGGTTTAGTTTTCCTTTGAGAAAAAAAGTTTAGTCTTCATTGCATAGTTGACAGCTCACACAAGTAAAGATTTGGGCCATGTGAATCAGAGTTAACCAGAGAAGAATGGGCACATGAGCAAAAAGATGCTTTTGGCCTCCTCTGTGAGGCACTTTCAAAGAAGGCAATGGTACCCTACTCCAGTACTCTTGCCTGGAGAATCCCAGGGACGGGGGAGCCTGGTGGGCTGCCATCTATGGGATCGCACAGAGTCGGACATGACTGAAGCGACTTAGCAGCAGCAGTGAGGCACTTTGACATACTCAACATCATTTAATGCTTGCAACTCTCTGAAATCCCTAGTTATCATCAGCACCTTTGATTTTCTATTTGGAAACTCCTGGAGCACAGAGTAATGAAATGATGCAACCAAAGCTATAAAGTGAGATTTTTAAACCTAAGTCTGCCGACTCAAAAGTATTGTAATCCTCTCTCCCTATCACATGTCCGAAAAACATACACACAGAACTAGCATTTATGGTGCAACTATTTAATACTATGTGCCAAGCATTGTTTTAAATCTCTTGAATGGATTAATTCATATAATCTCACAAATACCCTCTGAGGCAAGTGCTACTATTATTCCCATTTTACAGATTAGAAAAATAAGGTAAAGAGAGTTTGAACAACTTGTTACAAGTTATAGCTTATGTGGTGAATTCAAAAGTCAGGTTCTAGGAGCCACAGTTTCACCCACTGATCTATAAAATCCTCTAGTTCTAGTCTCTCCCCTCCTTTTACTGATAAGAAATTAGGGATTTGATGGCTAAATGCCATCTTCTTCCACAGCATCTGCTGCATCGGTAACAGGGCAAATCTTAGGTCTGGTATATGTTAGGTTCAGGGCCATCTATGTACACTGCTGGATGCTAGAAATTCAGAGATAAATTAGATATATGACATTGTTAAGAGACAAAGTATAAAGCTTTGGGTGATTAATCCCCTCATATTAGAACTACCTACAGAGCTAAGAAGAGAATCAGCTGAAACTGAAATTTTAATTACAAAATGAAATAATAGTATTTGCAGTTAGGGAAAAAGTAGAAGCAAAAGGGAAGCAGATTTCAAGAAGGTTGGTGGTGTTCTATTCTTTGACCTGCTTACTGGCCACATAGTTATTTGCTTTGTGATAATTTATTGATGATACATTTGTCTTGTCTATTTTTCTATATGCATATATATTTCATAATAAAAAGGCTAAAAGCAAATAAAAGTGCTAGCTAAGAGTATAAAAGTTGGAATATTAAAATTAATAACAGATCCATTCACAATTTTTAGTTAACACTTTGGGGTTAAAAAAGAAAAAACTAAAAGTTCCATAACAGATTCAAGTTTTTGCAAATTAGGGCTTTTATAACTTTTTAATCACGATGTTGAATACCTGAGCCATACAACAACTGTCCTTGAAAGTAAAGGGACTTCCCTGGTGGTGGTAAATGGTAAAAAAAAAAAAAAAAAAAAAAATGCCTTCAATGCAGGAGACCCAGGTTCAATTCCTGGGTCAGGAAGACCTCCTGGAGAAGGTATTGACTTACTCCAGTATTCTTGCCTAAAGAATTCCATGGACTGAGGAGCCTGGGAGGCTATCATCCATGGGGTCGCAAAGAGTCAGACATGACTGAGAAACTAACACTTTCACAGTAAAGTAAATATGTTCTTTAAAGCCCTATTTTTCTTTTTAAAATAACTAGCTTGAGTTAGCATTCCTACATAGAGAGTTATATGATGAGCTGTAGAATTACAAGTGAGGGATGTCTCAATGTGAAACCAAAGCCACATCCCCAGAATTAACTGGAGATGACTTCGGGGAATCCAAGTGTCTCTTATGTAGCACGTGTGTCTTCTGTTTGGTCTGAGAGCTGCTTGTTTTACTTTCTGTTTGCTTACTAAGAAATTTGTTGGCAGGTTCTGTCAAGGATAGTCCAACACTTGCCAACAGAAACATAGCAGGATTCAGTGTATATTTCCTGTTAAGTTAGAATGCCAGTTTGAGGCAAACAGGAAAACAAGCCTTTCCACTGGAAGGCAATGTACAAGAATTTGCCTGAGCAAGACACCATTTTAAGATAAGAGAATGGTGTGAAGCTAGAGGCAACAGAAAAAATTAAATAAATACTTTTCTTTCTCTCAACACCTCTAGGAAGAAGAACCTTCTCATTGCGTCTCAGTATGCTGGAAAGTGTCTTGTTATAAACTCTTAGTTGAAATTATTTTATAGATTTCTTGCTTAGATAAAACAAAGAGCCCTAGGCAATATATTCCCCTCTATGACTGACAATGCCCTCCAAAATTAATATGGAATCCGAAGGATGGCGTCAAGGAAAAGTGTTCTCCTATTGAGCAGAAGTACAGCATAGAGAGTGGAAAAGGATTATCTGCTGTGAACCAAGGCTTCCGTTCCTTTAGCTGTCAACCCCACTGGAGAGCTTCAGGCATCCCAAATCTGGAAAATAAAGCTGTGCTGTGGGCTTCAGGTTCTTTTGTTACTCAGACAGCTGCTAATCGTCCTGCTGTGTTAGGAACCAATGAGACAATGCTGTAACATTAAGCTTTCTGACATCCAAGGCATCTAGATCCGTCCCCAATTAAAGATGTATTAATCACAAGGACTCTAAAAGCCAGGATGATAGATGCACCCAGTAAATCTTTGCTCTTGCCTTTTACTTTCACACTCAGGTTTCTACATTTACAGGCAGAAATGCTTAAAAGCCTACTCCAGACACTGACCAATAACAAGCCTTGTTCATTACTCTCTATCAGATAGATGCTTGACGATTTCCCACATACGCCTGAAAAGCCTTTCAGAAGGAGGTAAGACATTGATCATTCTGCTAAGAGTCTGTCTGCTTCAATAAATAGATCCACTGTGGCTGTTGTCATCTTGACTTTTTAAGTGTGATAACTAATTCAGGAGGGTGGCTTTGCCACTTGCTACAGGGACATTCAAATCATCTGTGTCGTTAAAAACAACAACAACAAAATGCCCTTAGATAAACCTAAGTAAAGTAAAGTCACTCAGTCGTGTCCGACTCTTTGTGACCCCATGGACTGCAGCCCACCAGGTTCCTCAGTCCATGAGATTTTCCAAGCAAGAATACTGGAGTGGGTTGCCATTTCCTTCTCCAAGATAAACCTAGGAAACCTAGTATCAATAATACTAATGATGGGCTTCCCAGGTGGCGCTAGTGGTAAAGAAGAGATGTGGGTTGGATCCCTGGGTCGGGAAGATCTCCTGGAGAGGAAAATGGCAACCCACTCCAGATTCTTGCCTGGAGAATTCAATAGACAGAGAAGATTTGAGAGCTACAGTCCACAGGGTTGCAAAGAGTCAGACAGAATTGATGTGACTTCACACGTACAATACTAATGATACTAATAATCTCCCTAGGTCATGGCCGCAGTGAGAGTGAATAAATTATGACACAGATACCTGGAACAACAGAAAAGGGTATGGATTGGATGAAGCCCCTTGAATTTGTGCTTTGAAATTTATGTTAATAAAAGCCTCAAGTTACTTTTTCACATTGGTTTCCATTTCACAAGGGCACTGAAGATAGCCTTATTAAATTCTCCATCAAAGGGCATCACCCATATCATTTGTTATGAATAAGTAAGCTGGTAATCAACCACAGAACAAAGAAAAAATAGCAAAATAAAAGTGGAGAGCCTAACTGCTTTATCATAGAAGCTAAGAATCCAATTTCTCTCTTTTTTTTTGTCCTTACATATAATTTTCATAGAAGGCATCTAATTACTATAATACAAAATAAAGAGAAAAAGCATCAACACATGAGGCTCATGTAACCTCAGAAAAGCAGTGTTCACCATTCTGAGTTAATGCAAATCTTTTCAAATTAGATTCCTCTTTTTTTTTTTTTTTTTTTTTGGTGGTTAATGAAACTCGAAAAAGACAAGTATAATATTTGCAAGGTGCCAGGTTGGTGCCAGCTCAAGGAACTGAAGTCCTTGGCTTTCAATGGAGCTTGAATATATCATGAATAACTCCTTCCCCATCACTGTCTCAGTGATGGTCCACTGTCTTCCCAGTCGAAAGATAGGAAGTCAATTAGTGTCACTTATGATGTGAACACCTGTCGACTAAGACCTGGACTGAGACCAATTCCATTACCACAGCTACTCAATGGCTGCCAGATGATCAGGCCTTGGACCACTTATGATATAGTCCAGATAGAGGAAGGTGACCTAAAGACAGAAAGGTCCAGAGTCCCATTAGTCATCTCCTGAGCCATCACCCAATTCCCCATCACATATACAGTTGGAACAAGATACCTATTTTTCCTAATAGTTACTTTAAAAGACCACACGAGCTGTTCAAAAAAGAAAAAGTCATGGTAGCCCTAAATTGATGATATAATCTCCATAAATGGTAAGCATTTTCAGCCATCATTGTTATTTTTATCTTTGAAACTACTTTTTTAATCACTCATCTTTCTTTCTGTTATTGCATTTTGAAACACATAGGCAGAAAAGAGAAAAAACAGAAATGAAAAATATCAGACAAAGAATAAAATGGAGCATGGGATTATAGGCTATAGATGATCAGTGACAGGCTGAGACAGGCAGAAGAAACATTCCAATATGATTCTGATTGCAAATCTAGCTCCAAATGTTGCTTGGTTGAAAGAACAACAACTAAATACTGAGTAGTGATGGTCATGGACCATTCTACTTGTAGAGTAGCTTTGCAGTTACGAGTGGAAAAAGAGAGAGACAGAGAAAAACAGAAGGAAGACCAATCAGGTGAAGACCTGAGCCTCTCCATCTTATTTTCAGTCTGGTTTCATTATATGAATCATGGTATGGAAGTCTCGGAAGGGTCTGAACACAGAGAATCAAAGCTCAGGGAACAAGATCCATGAGCCACAGCATGCTGAGGAATTGGGGTTTAGTACTGCCTAAGGCGAGCGACCGAAGGAGATACCGCACGTCCAAGGTCACAGAAACCCCAGTAAGATGGTAGGCACTGAGAGAGGGCATCAGAGGACAGACAGACTGAAACCACAATCACAGACAACTAACCAATCTAATCACATGGACCACAGCCTTGTCTAACTCAATGAAACTAGGAGCCATGCTGTGTAGGGCCACCAGAGACAGATGGGTCATGGCGGAGAGTTCTGACAAAATGTGGTTCACTGGAGAAGGGAATGGCAAATGATTCCAGTATTCTTGCCTTGAGAACCCCATGAACAGTATGCTGCTGCTGCTAAGTCACTTCAGTCGTGTCCGACTCTGTGCAACCCCATAGACGGCAGCCCACCAGGTTCCCCCATCCCTGGGATTCTCCAGGCAAGAACACTGGAGTGGGTTGCCATTTCCTTCTCCAATGCATGAAAGTGAAAAGTGAAAGGGAAGTCACTCAGTCGTGTCCGACTCTTCACAACCCCATGGACTGCAGCCTACCAGGCTCCTCCGTCCATGGGATTTTCCAGGCAAGAGTACTGGAATGGGGTGCCATTGCCTTCTCTAATGAACAATATAAAAAGGCAAAAAGATGGACACTGAAAGATGCACTACCCAGATCGGTAGGTGCCCAATATGCTACTGGAGATCAGTGAAGAAATAACCCAAGAAAGAATGAAGAGACAAAGCCAATGCAAAAACAACACCCAGCTGTGGATGTGACTGGTGATAGAAGCAAGGTCTGATGCTGTAAAGAGCAATATTGCATAGGAACCTGGAATGTTAGGTCCATGAATCAAGGCAAATTGGAAGTGGTCAAACAGGAGATGGCAAGAGTGAATGTCGACATTTTAAGAATCAGCGAACTAAAATGGACTGGTATGGGTGAATTTAACTCAGATGACCATTATATCTACTACTGTGGGCAAGAATTCCTTAGAAGAAATGGAGTAGCCATCATAGTCAACAAAAGAGTCTGAAATGCAGTATTGGATGCAATCTCAAAAATGACAGAATGATCTCTCTTGGTTTCCAAGGCAAACCATTCAATATCATGGTAATCCAAGTCTATGCCCCAACCAGTAATGCTGAAGAAGCTTACGTTGAATGGTTCTATGAAGACCTACAAGACCTTCTAGAACTAACACCCAAAAAAGATGTCCTTTTCATTATAAGGGACTAGAATGTAAAAGTAAGAAGTCAAGAAACATCTGGAGTAACAGGCAAATTTGGCCTTGGAGTACAGAATGAAGCAGGGCAAAGGCTAATAGAGTTCTGCCAAGAGAATACACTGGTCATAGCAAACACGCTCTTGCAACAACACAAGAGAAGATTCTACACATGGATATCACCAAAATCAGATTGATTATATTCTCTGCAGCGAAAGATGAAGAAGCTCTATACAGTGAGCAAAAACAAGACCGGGAGCTCACTGTGGTTCAGATCATGAACTCCTTATTGTCAAATTCAGACTTAAATTGAAGAAAGTAGGGAAAACCACTAGACCATTCATGTATGACTTAAATCAAATCCTTTAGGATTATACAGTGGAAGTGAGAAATAGATTCTAGGGATTAGATCTGATAGACAGAGTGCCTGAAGAACTATGGACAGAGGTTGTGACATTGTACAGGAGACAGGGATCAAGACCATTCCCAAGAAAAAGAAATGCAAAAAAGGAAAATGGCTGTCTGGGGAGGCCTTACAAATAGCTATGAAAAGAAGAAAAGCAAAAAGCAAAGGAGAAAAGGAAACATGTACTCATTTGAATGCAGAGTTTCAAAGAATAGCAAGGAGAGAGAAGAAAGCCTTCCTCAGTGATTAGTGCAAATAAACAGAGGAAAATAATAGAATGCGAAAGAGGAGAGATCTTTTCAAGAAAATTAAAGATACCAAGAGAACATTTCCTGCAAAGATGGGCTCAATAAAGGACAGAAATGGTATGGACCTAACAGAAGCAGAACATATTAAGAAGAGGTGGCAAGAATACACAAAAAATCTATACAAAAAAGATCTTCACAACCCAGATAATCATGATGGTGTGATCACTCACCTAGAGCCAGGCATCCTGGAATGTGAAGTCAAGTGGGCCTTAGGAAGCATCACTATGAACAAAGCTAGTAGAGGTAATGGAATTCCAGTTGAGTTCCTTCAAACTGTAAAAGATGATGCTGTGAAAGTGCTGCACTCAATATGCCAGCAAATTTCGAAAACTCAGCAGTGGCCACAGGACTGGAAAAGATCAGTTTTCATTCCAATCCCAAAGAAAGGCAATGCCAAAAAATGCTCAAACTACTGCACAATTGCATTCATCTCACACGCTAGTACAGTAATGCTCAAAATTCTCCAAGCCAGACTTCAGCAATATGTGAACCATGAACTTCCAGAAATTCAAGCTGGTTTTAGAAAAAGCGGAGGAACCATAGATCAAATTCCCGACATCCCTTGCATCATGGAAAAAGCAAGAGAGTTCCAAAAAAACATCTATTTCTGCTTTATTGACTATGCCAAAGCCTTTGACTGTGTGTAGCACAATAAACTGTGGAAAATTATGAAAGAGATGGAAATACTAGACCACCTGATCTGCCTCTTGAGAAATCTGTATGCAGGTCAGGAAGCAACAATTAGAACTGGGCATGAACAATAGACTGGTTCCAAATAGGAAAAGGAGTACGTCAAGGCTGTACATTGTCACCCTGCTTATTTAACTCATATGCAGAGTACATCATGAGAAACGCTGGGCTGGATGAAGCACAAGCTGGAATCAGGATTGCCAGGAGAATTATCAATAACCTCAGATATGAAGATGACACCACCCTTATGGCAGAAAGTGAAGAAGAACTAAAAAGCCTCTTGATGAAACTGAAAGAGGAGAGTGAACATTCAGAAAAGGAAGATCATGTCATCTGGTCCCATCACTTCATGGAAAATAGATGAGGAAACAGCGGAAACAGTGGCAGACTTTATTTTGGGGGCTCCAAAATCAGTGCAGATGGTGATTGCCGCCGTGAAATAAAAAGACGCTTATTCCTTGGAAGAAAAGTTATGACCAACCTAGACAGCATATTAAAAAGCAGAGACATTACTTTGCCAACAAAGGTCCATCTAGTCAAGGCCATAGTTTTTCCAGTAGTCATGTATGGATGTGAGAGTTGGATTATACAGAAAGCTGAGCACTGAAGAATTGATGCTTTTGAACTATGGTGTTGGAGAAGACTCCTGAGAGTCCCTTGGACTGTAAGGAGATCCAACCAGTCCATTGTAAAGGAAATCAGTCCTGGGTGTTCATTGGAAGGACTGATATTGAAGTTGAAACTCCAATAATTTGGCCACCTCATGCGAAGAGTTGACTCATTTAAAAAGATCCTGATGTTTGGAAAGATTGAAGATAGGAGAAGAAGGAGACAACAGAGGATAAGATGGTTGGATGACATCACTGACTCAATGGACATGAAGTTTCAGTAAACTCTGGGAGTTGTTGATGAACAGGGAGGCCTGGCGTGCTGCAGTCCATGGGGTTGCAAAGAATGGGATATAACTGAGTGACTGAACTAAACTGAAGGAAGCCAACATTTTATTTATAGTGAAATCATTCTTACCCAGTTTCTTGATGGCTATGTAGACAAGCACAAAGAAGTGACTGGTAAGAGGAGCGTAGCGAACAGACACTTTGGGTTAAATTACAGCGAGCACCATGTGAAAATGCTTCATCTACAAATGGTCACCACATGCTGTATTCTCAAAAAACAGAGCCATGACATGATATTCTTGCAGTCCTCATATCTGAAACTCTATTTCTTTTGGCCTTTCTTTTCAAAGCTATGATAGAGGTTAGAAAAAGGAGGATAATTTTTGAATAGGGATTTTAAGCTTGGGAATTGGTAACTACAAAATTATTTTTTTTAATTTTGGGGTATCAGCCAGAAACCAAACTGTATGTGTCAGAGTTTAAATTCCTATAGGCATTATAAGACTGAGGCTGAGAACAACTGAGATGTGCGACTTTAAAATGTTATTAAGGCCAATGGACTTCTCCAACTGGATTTGTGCTTGAGAATCCAAGATGACTTTTGTAGTCATAAAGAACAACAAAGAACATATTAGGAAAGTGATAACTGTTTTAGGACCTGATTTATTTATTTATTTATTTATTTTTAGCTAGAAGGTTCACAGCATCTCACTGGGGCCTTTCTAACATAACTTGCTAAAGTGTAAATTTCAATATTACTAGCTCCACCCAGGAGTCAATCTATAAATACCGAAAAGACCTTATTAGAACAACATCTCACCCAGAAATAGTCCCATGGCAGAGTCTCTAAGAAAGATATTGGAACAGGGCTCCAGTACACTAGGGGCTGTTTTATGGATTCTATTTTATGTGTGTTCTAAAATCAGAAGGGAGAAAGAAAAGAGAGAGAGAGATGAGAAAGAGTGAAAGCCAGCATTCAAAGAACCCACACAGTTAAGGTTATACCCTTGAAAAGTTAATAGTGAGATGCTTCCCATTTATCAAGCTCCCCAAACAATACATTTTTACATTATATCAAGATTCCTTAAATATATTATCAGTCTCTTAGAGTCACACCTTAATGAGTCGGCTAACCAGCAATGCTGTATACAAGGAGGGCTGTGAGCACAACTAACGTGTTTTAAAACCTATGACCACTGTTCTGGTTACAAAACACACTCAGTGTTCATAGGGCAAGATTCTGCTATACTTGTACTTTTTTGCTTTCAGTGAAAAACAAAGCAATAAAAATCCTGATTACATACTGTAATGGCCATCCTACTCCTATTTTAAATGGGAAAAAATGAGATACTGTTAGCAATAAGAACTCCCAAGTCTCCAAAAGCACCCTCCTAGAAAGTTCCCTAAAATCTTGCCCTCTAGAATCAGGATCAGTTTTAGCAGGTTTCAGTGCAGACAAGGGCTTCACCAGCAACCCTTAGGATCACCTACAACCTTCATATGAAAGAAAAATAAAAATAAAGGCTTTTATTATCTTAATGGAAGGAACATTCGATTAAGCTTTCAACTCGTTGCATATTCAAAATCACAGGCCTGTTTATATGTTTGCCCTGGCTTTGATAAAAGGACATGGAGGAAGCTATGCTCTCATTCATTTTCACGCTATTATGCTCAAAATACACACTTACTATGCTAAAGAAAAGGGGAAGGGTGGTTCAGGAGGCAGATTTATGGCTTGCAGTATGTTATCTAGACAACAGCAACTCTCCAGGGAACCATTGTGAGCTTGCCCCTTTCAGTGTTTGTTCTAATGGATGGATGTTATCCAACCCTGTTACATACAGCGAACCTGTTAGAGACAGGTCCCTATTTAGCACCCACTGTAAAGGGGAAGCTACACATTTAAGTATTGTCTGCACAAAAGTGGACACAGTGTCAGATTTTATTTTCTTGGGCTCCAAAAATCACTGTGGACAGTGAACACAGCCATGAAATTAAAAGAGGTTTGTTCCTTGGAAGAAAAGCTATGACAAACTAGACAGTGTATTAAGAAGCACAGACATCACTTTGCCAACAAAGTCCATATAGTCAAAACCACGGTTTTTTCAGTAGTCATGTATGGATTTGAGAATTGGACTGTAAAGAAGAATTGATGCTTTCGAATTATGGTGCTGGAGGAGACTCTTGAGAGACCCTTGGACTGAAAGGAGATCAAACCAGTCATTCCTAAAGGAAACAACCTGAATATCCATGGGAAGGACCAACGCTGAAGCTGAAGCCTCAATACTTTGGCTACCTGATGTGAAGAGCCGATTCACTGGAAAAGACCCTGATGCTGGGAAAGACTGAGGACAAAAGGAAAAGGGGATGGCAGAGGATGAGATGGTTAGACAGTATCACCAACTAAATGGACATGAGTTTGAGCAAACTCCGGAAGATATGCAGGGCAGAGGAGATGCTGTCCACGAGGTCGTAGAGTCAGACACAACTTAGCCACTGAACATGTGCATGCAACATGGACAAAAGGTCCCAGACAAGAAACTTTACAAACACCAACTCCACAGCCTTTGTCAAAGAGTCTTTTTGACCAAACTGCCTGAGAAATTCACGTGCATAGATGGTCAGTAGGAAGATGGCAGGCAAAAAGGAGTGGCCCACCCTTCCTCGTGTTCCCTCTCTTCCCTTCCCTTCCAAGGTATATGTGCTAGTTGCTGTCGTGTCCAACTTTTTGTAACCCAATGGACCATAGCTACCAGGCTCTTCTGTCGGCTGGGAATTCCCCAGACAAGAACACAGGAGTGGGTTGCCATGCCTTCCTCCAGGGGATCTTCGAAACCCAGGGACTGAACCCAGGTCTCCTGCATTGCAGGTGGATTCTTTACCAGCTGAGCTACCTGGGAAGCCATTCCAAGAGTGAAAGTAAATTCCTATCATTTTTCCCTATAGAATAGGGAAAGAAGGAATTTAATGTCAGAGCTGTTTTTTCAGCTATGAGTCTATATT
Source organism: Aepyceros melampus (assembly GCA_006408695.1). Classification (NCBI taxonomy): domain Eukaryota; kingdom Metazoa; phylum Chordata; class Mammalia; order Artiodactyla; family Bovidae; genus Aepyceros; species Aepyceros melampus. The sequence continues at coordinate 407,934 of SJXQ01001636.1, read as the reverse complement.
GGCAGCCATTCTGTTGAATGTTCAGAGGTTCCAGCACTCTGGGTACTAACTGCCACATGTGGGACCACATCATTAGTGACCTTTCCCAATGAAAGCCATGGCTTCATGAGACAAATGGTGTCTGGGATCAACTCTCATTTCCTGTCACTGCAGTTTTGGGGCAACCTATGGAAATGTTTGGGGCTTCCCAGGTGGCATTAGTAGTAAAGTACCTGCCTGCCAATGCAGAAGATGTAGGAGATGCAAATTTGATCCTGGGTCAGGAAGATCCCCTTGGAGGAGGGCATGGAAACCCACTCCAGTATTCTTGCCTAGAGAATGCCCATGAACAGAAGAAGCTGGCGGGCTACAGTTCATAGGTTCACAAAAAGTTGGACACGACTAAATCAACTTAGCATGCAAGCATGGAAACATTTGTACTTTAGGCTCAAGCTAAGGAAGAAAACAAATGTTTGTTGGTGTGTGTGCACACGTGTGTGTGCACACATGCACCTGGGTATGTGTTGGGGGTGAGAAAAGTAGGCGGTGGGAGAAGATCCATTAAAAAGAAGAAAGAGAGGGATTTTTAATACTGATAGAAATAACTAGGTAAGGTTTGCCTATCTCAACAGATTAAAGTATAAAGAAAAAACAAAACCCTCATCAATCTAACTGAAGACAACACACAAGACACCCTCTTCCTGTATACCAGCCTGAAAACAGCACCCAGACACTGAGTTTCAGAGAAGGCTCTGTACAGGGGGGTGACAGAGACAGGTGTTTTAATTAGTCCCTGAAGATTTAAGATGTCTCCATGCAGGATTAGTTCTGCAGTACAGCTCTTGGTTTTCCTGATGTTTAAAAAAAAAAAAAAAAAAAAAAAAAACTCTTTAAGGACATCAGTATGGGGTTAATGAAAGCCTTGATAAAAGCTTCTCTGGATCTCTTTACTGATGCTTAATTGCAAGCTGGACGCTAGAGAGTCTCTTCTGGCTCCTCTGAGGAGACATTCATTCAGCCAGTGGGAGTCACAACTAGATAATTTAGAAGCCCGTCCAAAACCTTTGCTCGCCCTGTGCTGTGTATTTCTCATCTCAGTACGGTGCTTATTTCCAAACCTCTTGACGGTTTCTCCACAGGGTGTAAAAGTTGGCGGTACTGTCCGAAGCAACAAGCATATAGCACTGAAGAATGAAAAACCCATCAGCATTAAGACTGTCGAGTGTTTAGTGAATGCTGGTGAAAGGATTTTCATTCTCGCAAATGAACACGTGTGTATGCTTAGGTAGGACAGAAGGGAAAAAAAAAATCAGGAAAAATAATGTTCTTGGTTCTGGATGTATAAATAAAATTTTTATTTTCCTAGAGTGAAATATTCATCTCTTTAAAAATGCAACCCAATTTTTACTTATATGCAGTAATTACCTCTCAACTCTATAGACATACTGTTTGTCTGTTCTGTTCAGTCAGCCTTGAAGCTGGATAATTTAGGAGGTTCCTTTGGGAGGCTTCTATTTTTTTCTCCTCACCAGGACTTGTGGCTTCCACCTTGAATACAAATTCATGGACTCTCGTGCCACATGCAAGAAGCTGTAACGTTGTCTACCCTATTAGTTTATTTTATTCTTCATTATGATCATAATTAGTGAGCTTGCTTGTGGCAACAATATTCCACGGACATGAAATTATTTTATGTGTAAAGTTAGAATCAAGAGATTGTTCCCTTAAAAAAAAAACTGTATTGCGTGTTTTAAAAATGTACATTTCCTAGGCATTACGAACTAAACCAGAAGACCTTGGTTGGATCAGAAATATTAATGAGAAAACCACAGCCAGGCTTCTCTGAAGCCCGTTGTGTGCTTGTTTAGGGCTACAATGTCCCTAGTGCAGAAAGGATTCCCCAACCAGCTTCCACCTTAGAGGTCCTATGGATTGCATACCAACAACTGAGGATGCATAACCAATTTTTCAGCAAAAGTTCTCAATAAAATTGATTTATAATTTGTTTCAAAAAAATTGAAATGTGCCTTTAGGAAGATTTCTGACATAGATTTCACTAGCTTCATCAAGTGATTTTTTTCCTTTACATTTCTTAGGAGTAAGAAAAAGAAGAAACATAACTGACTTGAGATCAAAGACAAACAAGACGTCATCTCAGTGAGGGAACAACCTTAAAAAGCAGCAAAGATGATTATTTTTCAAAAATGCTGCCAGCATCTAGGAACCATACAACAGTGCTAAGAATGCATGTTTTCAAGAAAACCGGAACACTGCCTTCTCAGAATAGTCCACCACATGCCACGTTCTATATTTAAACCTGGTGTCAGTGGGGAAAGATTTGTGGTACAAGAAAGCAAAGGCCTGTTTGAAATCCTAATTGTTTTTGTGAAATCTTGTTCATGGAGTCAAAACCTCTAGAAAAGAGGTGGTCCTGCTAAATATCATAGTTGTTTCAAATGTGAGATGAACCTAAATGTTAATCCACTTCATCCTTTGCCAGAGACGTTTCTGACACATGACACCAGTATTTCAGTATCTCTCACTGGTACAGTAGAGGGGTAGAGATTTGAATTAAGATTTCCAAATAATGACTTTAAACTTCTTTTAAGGCAATATTAATTGGATATCTGCTAGAAGCTGGGCGTGTGAGTTCACATTTAGTCTTCACCATAAACATGTGAGGATGAAACAAGATGATGTGATGTGGATAATGGTTAAGAATATGGATGCTGGGACTTCCCTGGTGGTCTAGGGGTTAAGAATCTGCCTTTGTTTGGGATGAATATGTATATACTGTTATATTTAAAATGGATAACCAACAAGGTCCTACTGTATAGCACATGAACTCTGCTCAATGTTATGCGGCAGCCTGGATGGGAGTAGAGTCTGGGGGAGAATGGATACATGTATGGACTTCCTAGGTGCGGCTAGTAGTAAAGACCCTGACTGCCAACGCAGGTTCAAAGAAAGAAACGCAGGAGGGCATGGCAACCACTCCAGTATTCTTGCCTGGAGAGTCCCATGGACAGAGGAGCCTGGCAGGCTACAGTCCATAGGGCTGCACAGTCAGATGTGATTGAAGGGACTTTGTGCCCATGCACATGCAGATACGTGTATATGTATACGTATGGCTGAATCCCTTCTCTGTTCACCTGAAACTATCACAACATTGTTAATACAAAACAAAATAAAAAGTTAAAAAAAAAAAAAAAAAGGAATCTGCCTTTCAGCGCAGGGAACCTAGATTCAATCCCTGGTGAAGGAATCAAGATCCCACATGCCATGGGGCAAGTAAATCTCCTCACCACAGCTAGAGAAAGCCCATATGGCACAATGAAGACCAGCACAGCCCTTCTCCCCCCAAAAAAGTAAAAAATAGAATGTGGACTCTAAAAGTCAGCTGCTTTCCAATGCAAGGATTGGCTCTGGCCCACTGCTTGACACTGTAAATTAAGTTCAGGGGCAGGGGGGTGGAGTGGGGGGACATAGCCACACCCATTCATTTACATATTGTTTGTGGCTGCTTTGGCTTTACAACACAGAGTTGTATACTTGCAATGTCCTATCCTCTTGATTTAATCCTCCGGAGCAGGGATCAACAAACTTTTTCTGGAAAGATCTAGATGGCAAATATGTTCACAGGCATCTCTGCCAAGGGAACTCCACTCTGTTGTGGTTCTGGAAAAGCAGCCTTAGGCAGCACACACACAAGGCAGTGGACCTCTGTTTCAACAAAATTTCTTTATGGACACTCACATTTGAATGTTATATAGTTTCCAAATTTCACAAAACATTATTATGATTATTTATTATTCTCAGCCCTTCAGAAATAAAAGAAAGGAAATAAAAGATTCTTAAGGGGTTTCAAAGTGGGGGATCAAAATTTGGGCTCTGGTTTGCCAAACCTGCTCTAGGACACTAACTCCAGGAGATAATGAAGGACAGGCAAGCCTGGTGTGTAGCAGTTCATGTAGTCACAAAGAGTTGGACCTGACTCAGCAACTGAACAACAACAGCTATTCCCACAATCACCAGGACTGTGTTTTCTGCTTGTTAATTTGATCTTAAACCACACATGAGGCCCACCCAGAACTGTCCCTTATCCCGAACAACAGGCCAGCACCACTCCAGTATGACACACTTCATCACCTTACCTATTAAGCCAAACTGGACTTGCTGAAATCTCTACTTTCTTGCTGTTTGTTTGCATGTCTAGGCATACTTACACAAGAGCCCCTTTATCAGACAGCTGCATGCATCTAAGAGGCAGGATTTTATATACTGAAATTAAGAAAGCTTGCAAGGGCTCTTTCCAAAGCTCTTCATTTGATATGCACAATTCTGTAGATTCTTCCCCTGAAATCCACAAAAATTGTCTAGGCTTCAGACCCCACAAAACCTGTCCCACTCCACCACGCCTGGAGCACACTGCCTCACACAATTGCTCTAAAATGTTTCCCTTTCTTCCACCATTTCCTTAAAGCTGAGCTCTCACTATCTGTAAGACAGGTAGCAATTATACCCAGTGGGGATGAGAATTCCCACTGCTCCCCATTATCTCACTCAAATAACATAATATGTCTAATTAAAAGACGGCCAAGAAACAGAATGGGAACAGAGCAGTTGAGTAATAAGAGACAGTATGCCTCTCATACTTGGTTATTTTCTTTTCTCTACTCATTATTTTAGTTTTATTAACTTTATCACTACTTGACAAAAGAGGGTTCACTGGTTGTTTTTACTGTAAATAAATGTGTTAATCAACAGATGGGTGCTGAATATCTGTGCTGTGCACTCATATGGGTGCTGTGCCCTGGCATTACAATGAGGTTCCTGACGCTTTATCATCGATGTGGTATTTTCTTACAGTTTTCGTAATGGTTCATCCTAGAGAACACGGCCAGTCTGACAAGCAGCACCAATTCATCTGGTGTCAAAGCTCCTAGGATTCTTTACAGGAGGCCCCCAAAGGGCCTTTTATAATGGTCTATCCTCTGACAACAGCGCTGAGAGCCCTACATTCCCAGCACAGAGTGATGGAACCCAGCAAAGACAGGTCGGTGATGGAATGCCGAAAGGGGGCCTTGCTATATTTTCTCAAATATACCACTAGACCAGAGTTTCTCAGTCTTGGCACCATGGACTGTTCAGACCAGATATTCTTTGTTGGGGGGAGGGCGGTATCCTCTGCATTATAGGATGTTTAGTAGCATCCCTAGACTTCATGCAGTAAATGCAATAGCCCTCTCTCTCCTCCTAGCTTTGACAACTGAAAAATGTCTCCTGACATTGCCAAATGTCTGGGGGAGGGATGTGAAACACCTATACCTGTGGCACAGATAGCTTGGAAGGACGGGGGAGAGGCAAGATTGAAATGCATCCTGACATTCAGCTGAAGCACTTTTGGAATGCTTTCCCTCTCTTGGAATGGCCTTAAGAGCCAGTTTCGAAACATCATAGGGAAACTAAACTTTCTTTCTTCAAGTCCATTGCTTATGGCTACAATTTTTGGAATCACAGAATTTTAGAATTAGAAAGGATCTTAGAGATTAGCTAGGTTCAAATGATTACGCAATCTACTGAGTATCGGAATTCATCCAAATCCAGTGTTAAGAGAGGTTTTGCCACCAGCACAGGGCATTTGCGCCTTAGAGAGGTTATCCGCTGTATTTCCTTGTAAAGGGCGTCTAGAACAGCAGCATTTGCAAAGTAAAAGTCAAAAGTATAGGTGTCTTGGATACACTGTGGGGTTAGTAGAGAATATGAGCCATAGAGCTTCACCAGAACTTAAAACAAACAAAACAACTTAGAGCATAGTCCAGCCCCTGAGCTGGGAGACTGGTGGAGGTTTAAGGGGTGCTGAGTGGAAACTGGTTTGGTGGTAATATTCAGGTCTACTGCTGGCTGCCATCATGGAATTTTTAGCATAAACATCCACATTTCTGTTGCTTGGTCAGGAAAACCTTGTTTCATTTATACAGCATTTCTCTCTTCTAGGGACACATTCTGTATTTATTTCCCTCAGATGGTCCACTTAAGTAAAAGTAAACTGAAGGAAAGTCATCTAGAAAACAAATCACCCGGCAGTCAGCCTATGCATTTTTCATAAGCATCAAAACCATCTCTTCCTAAACAAAAGATAGAACAGCTACCAGAGGATGCAAGATGGAGGAAGGAAAACATGAGTTTTCAAGGGAAATCTCATCTTGTTCCTTTTGGACTGCAGTGGAGTGCAGGGAGGGAGAATGTCCATTTTCTTGTCTGGTCTTTACCTACGGGACCACTTCAGCAGCAGCCACATCCCTGCTCCTCTTCTCAATTTTCCTTCATCTTCTTGGCATGAGGCAGGGGTGGGGTAATGGAGGAAGAGAATTTGGGAGAAGTCTTATATCCTCAGGTCAACCCTTGTGCTCTCTGATCTGCCTCCTGGCAGAGCATCCATTTGGGTGACCTGAGCAGAGCAGGCTTTATCCTGGCAGGGAGCCGGCAGTCAGCCAGCTGGGCTACCCTGTCCCTGGGTGACATGGGGTAAGTGTCACCAGAGTCAGTCCGTTTGGCCACAAATACAAAGCTCACATCCTTTCATCAGCTCATCAGCAATAAAGCTGGCACTTTTGAGTTCCCTTTGTCTTGTCCTGCCTTTTATTTCAATTGGGTTTGAACTCAGGAGGGGAGGGAAAGGGTGCTATTAGCCCTTAAGACACCAACTGTAAGACTGAGGTTAGGATGGCTTAAATAACCACATGAGAACACCGATCCATTCACACTCTATGTCCCAGCTACTTTCACAACTACACCACATTCACAACTACAAGATCAAAGCCCAATTAGACCACCATCTCTAGGCTCAGATACTCAGAATCTGGTCTCACAAAAGCCACTAGTTATCTATTAATTTTAAAGAAAGCAACTTTTTCCTTTTGGAAGCATGATTTTCCCTGGGTTCAAGCACTGGCTCTGACACGAGCTTAGGTGAATTTCACCTTCACAGTGCTGTTCAACTGTGACAGTCTCAGTGATGGTGATGATAAAACCAGGAATTCTAGGTTTTATGTTTGTTTGTTTCTAAATATGTTACCAGTGAGAGAAAGAACCCTGTGAAAACAGGACAAAAACTGCAGAATCCATGAAACTAGGTGGACTCCAGGTGGTTAAAGCTAACATTCATTTATTCTATGTATTCCTTATAGAGTGAGACATCACTGCCTATAGAGGTCCCTAAGGAATTTAATTTAATGAAATGATCAGAATGACAGCAATTAGAATATAATTGTGAGTAAGTAAATATGCATAGGGGAACTTTGATAGAGTTTATGGCTGCTATATTCACCCGGAATTTTTGACCTACATTATTAATCTGCACTACTATGAAGAAAGGGTTTGTTAATCAAAGATAAACCATCCCGATGATTCTGAATTAGTAAACGCCAATCGCAGCAGCATAATGAGGCAATGCTGTGCACACAGACAACTCTCTGCTAAATGGAAGCTCTCTGGCTGGCCACATAGGACGTCTCTCCTTACTGAAAAATTTCTTTTTAATTTTGAACCTCTTCCCACCATTACTCTTCATGAAAATTAAAATAAGGAGCTAGAATTTTGTCCTGTTCAGCAAACCTCCTGGCAGAACTGCTTGCCGTGGCAGAGAAAATCTCATTGTGTCAGAGGAATTCCCTGTTCACCTTTTTCCTAGATCTAAAAGAATTACATCTACATTTTTAATAAAACTTTGACTTTGTTTCCTTCCCTCGCATAACATTTCTGCACATTTTCCTCTTCTGGAGGATTTTTGGCTGGTCTTCCTTCTGTGCTTTGTGCCTCCTGGCTTGGTAGGGGTTGACATAATCCCTTGGCTTGAATCCTTAGGTACACAGACAGAGAATTCTCCCCACAAAATCTGTGGGAGCCAAGCCTGTCCTCAGCACATCTCCTAGAGGCTGCCCTCCACCAAACAGAATGATTTCACCTTGTACAGCTGAGGCTTCAAAAGGTTCCTTCCTAGTATTAATCCCGTTAAGAACACAAAGTCGAGATGTTACTGGCGGGAAGCTGGAAAGGTACAGGGGGGCAGAACATACTGACTGAATCATAAACCAGATTCTCCAGGGGTTCGCAGACCACCTTCCTGGCTCCCTGGAACTCAGACATTAGACATCCTAGGTTTCTGAGTGGAGAAGGCAATGGCACCCCACTCCAGTACTCTTGCCTGGAGACTCCCATGGATGGAGGAGCCTGCTGGGCTGCAGTCCATGGGGTCGCTAAGGGTCGGGCACGACTGAGCGACTTTCACTTTCACTTTTCACTCTCATGCATTGGAGAAGGAAATGGCAACCCACTCCAGTGTTCTTGCCTGGAGAATCCCAGGGACGGGGGAGCCTGATAGGCTGCCGTCTATGGGGTCACACAGAGTCGGACACGACTGAAGTGACTTAGTAGTAGTAGTAGTAGGTTTTGAGTATCTATGTGCAATGTTTCCATTGCCTTCTTCCAAAAGACTAGTTAACTAATAAAAGGCTGCCATTTAGAGTTCTTGTGACCCTATCAAAACCTCCTAAATCATACTACCCATTGTAAAGAAATAAAACTGGTGACCATACAGTGCTCACATCCTAAAAGTGTAGAAATAAAAGGCAAACACATAACCAGAGGACCTGTTCACACCACATATATTAAAAAACTGGTCACATCTGTGTAACTGAAACTGCCTTCCGGGAAGGTCTGCCATTCCAGAGCCAGTTCAAAATCCTGCTCCCCGCTTCTCACTCCATTCTTAACTTTTTATTTATTCTAGAGAGTTCAGGGAAAAGTGAGAAAAGAATGGCTTGGGATTGGAATACTGGAATAGTTCTCACTATAGACTCAATTAGTACAGATATATTTTACTTAACTATTGAGTGCACTTACTGAAACATTCATTTTAGAGAGAAGTGCAGCAAGAGGCAATAGGGTTGTTAGCAATTTATAATCCTTTCCCAGTGAAGTGTGTTGTTCTTAATAGCTTCACAAAAGAATAAACCATGGTCCTTTCTTCCTCTACCCCTTTAAATCCCCAAAAGTAAATAACAGGGAGCTGGCGATGTGAAACATGTGGTAGAAATCCAGAATGGAAAATTAGTATGAGAAAGTGTGGAGACTGCTTTGGGGGAAGAATGGGAGGAACTGGGTCAGGGGCAGAGCCTAGAAATCTAGATTCTCATTCACACGTTGGAAAATAGGATATTCAAGACTGGATAATAGTTCTGAAATGAACTCAGCAGAAACACCCCAGGAACAGAATCTGTTTCCTAGTCATCTGCATTAGAAGAGAAAAGTGTACAGGAAATGAGGCAAATTAACTCTCCTCCCCCACCTGTCCAGTGTGAATGTAACTATGAAAGTGGCTCCAAAAGTAGGATGTGTTTGAAGGAAAATGTTGTCAACCACACAGATCAAGCTCCCCATTAAACCATTCATTGTTCACAAGCTTATAGGGTATTCTAACAAAGACCTATGTAAATATTAAAAGAAACAAAATCAAAACTACAGCTGCTAATGTTTTTGTTGGAAAATACAACAAAGTGTAGAACTCTGCGTTGCTAAAAATCAATTTTGTATTCCTCAGTAATCTGTAAATGCACTGATATCCAACCATGACTTTGTGATTAAAAAGGCCAAGACACATCCCTTGCATGAGAAGTCCAGCACAGAGTGACCCAATTCACCGTCATCTGTTTTCAACCAGTGTCCTAGACGCCATTTAATCTCCACCACCTAGTACAATGCATGCTATACAGTTGGTACCCAAAAAAATCTGCTGAATGAATAAACATCCTTCTAAGTATTGTTTGTATTATAACACAACTCATACGTTTCTGATTAGATCCCTGTAGTTCTTCTTCAAGAGGAGAACTTAAGCAACAAGCACAGATATCAACATAAGCTCTTTCTCTATACACATTTAGATCCTACAATAAAGTGGATATGATTCCTACCTGCTTGGTTGGTGGTCACAGTGACGGACACGGATTGGTCTGGGCTAGGGTTATACTTGGACACACCATTCACTGCCCAGATCTCAAAGGTGTAGTTGGTGTGAGCCAGGAGGTCAGTGATGGAGACCTTGGTGGTCTTCAGGCCGTTCTGCTGCGGGGTGTAGTGGACCCCACTTCCACAGGGTCGGCACTTGCTGGAGTCACCTGCTCCACACTTCTTGCACACAACATTGTAGGAAATGTCCTGGCGGCCACCCGTGTTCTGAGGACTGCTCCATTCCAAGTTCACAGAAGTTTCATTGACATTTGAAATCAAGTTGAGAGGAGCAGATGGTGGGCCTGGAGGGAAAAAAAAAAAACCAAAACATACTATCAAACCAAAAACTGAAACGGGCCTTTTGGAATCTCTCAGAACTTATATTCTTTTCTGCAGCTATAAGAAATAAGATGAGCCCATTTAGCAAAGAAAGCCAAGAGCAAATTAAGCCAGCAAAAATCATTTAAAAGAGCAATATGACAGAAGGCGTCTGTGTGTCATTCTCTTTTCTGTACAAACAAATGCAGCACTGATCAGAGATGTGAAGTAACTCTGTATCAAATAGGCTCCAAATGGCTTTCTCTCTGAAGTGACCTGGCTATTTTTCTCATAACTTGTCTAGCCTTACTCTTATCATTTGAAAGATGTGTACACAATTGTGTTTCTAGTTCCCAGGGCTGCTGCGGGACTCTGGTAAACTACTAGTTATATAGCACTTTTGAAGATAAATGATGATTCCTAAGCACAGTGTGTTATCAATAGGGAATAAAATTAACTGAATGGCATAGATATCCCTCTTCTGTCCGACACGGCAGTTGAGAATTAAGCTATATGTGGGTAATTAGTAGGAACTGGTTTAACCTGGCTGCAGAGAAGTCAAAGGTAGAGTTGTTGAGAAATCTCAACTCCACGGCAGGATTGTGCACAGGTGCCCAAATCTCCATGGCCTGATCTTCAGCTGACCAGGGCTATACCAGGCCCTTCTCATTTCTACTGACATCAAAGGTTTCCAAAATATATCTGGTGGTCATGATTCTTTTGAAACAGAACTGATTGCAAACAACATAGGACTTAGTTTAAAAATAGTAACAATAAATAAGAGCACAGAACCCTCTCGATTTTTACCATAGATTAATCTCTAGGCCAAGATGTTATGAAACAAGCTGCCTTCAGGGAGAAGAATCAGGATGGGACAGAAGAGAGGGGATTTTCCTGATCTGACCTGATTCTAAAGGTCTAAAAGATGCCTGCCACACTCTAATGAAAAATATTGATTCACTGCAACAACTGGGAAGTTCTCTTTTTGCTTCCCTCTTTCCCATTTTGGTCTTCAAAGAAAAGAGCCGAAGTAAGTATCAATGAAAAATTGAGACTTCTTGCTTATTGTTTCTATTCTACTGCTAATTTACTTGTAATCATTGCTTTCAGGGAAATCTGTCCTTGTTACTCAGGAAAAGGAAGTAACTGGCAGGCTTCCTTATCTAGTCAATCATAATGGAATATACTGTCCAAACTAGCCATTGCCAGAAAATTGGAAGAGGTAACTTTATGAAGGAGTAATACCTAGTATTACTGAGTTCACAGTGACGAATGGCTAAAGGATTTTGGTAGCAATATTGAACAAAGTAATTCATCTCCTTTTCTTCTCATACAACTTAATTGAAGACTGTAACAGGGTAGGCAGGACCTCCCAATTTCCCTTGGAGACTAATTACTGACAACCTCTCTCTCTTAGTGTTAAGACTGGATACCCATCCTAAGAACCTTAAAGGAAAAACAGTGCTGTAAAATTTGTGTTAAAGGACAAGACTGCCCCCACAGAAGTCTTCAGAAAAAAATGCACAAATTTCTTTCTCGTTTAGATTTTAAATTTATCTCTTTGGTCCTTAGCAGAGTGAGCATTAATTTTTTTTTTTTTTTTGAATAACATGATTAGAGCTATTTGAAATAACAGACACTTAGGGCCAGATAAGATGTTAAAGATCATTTGGCTAAATAGTTTCATTTTATAGATGAGGAAATTGAGAGCCAGAAAGTGGAGCTGATAATACTGAAAGTTCGTACAATCTAATTAGTAACAGAGTTCGACTAAAATCCCAAAGTACTAACTCCCACACAGTGGGGTTATTTCCACATTAAAGATAAAATAACAACAAAATCAGGAGCTTCCACCAAAGTTTGAAAGACAAAGACAGGAAAAAGGACCAAGTATCTTCAATTTCGTTCAAATTCTGAGATGTTTCTTGCCATCCTAGTGAAACTGATTGCTAGTCTGCTGCTAAAGTTGACTACAGATTGGTTCATAAAATGGGTCAAGCCACTGGTTCTTATTTTGCTGTGACTTTCAGGGTTAAATAAGAGTGACTCTTAAATCCATTAACCTCCTTGCCAAGGTTCCTAGTCCACTTTCACATGGGAAAATGTGACACAATGAATCAAGCACTGCAGAAGCAAAAAGTCAGTAATTAGTATGTAGGACGGGACATGGCAGTGTCTAAACAGAGAAGAAATGGAGCAGAAAACTAAATGGTCCAGGACTCAGAGATATAACACTGCCACGTGAAAAAAAAAAAAAAGATGCTGCAGGGTCTCAACATGGAGGGCTGGCATGAAAGCAAGACGCAGTCCGAACAGCCTTCTTCCTTTGGCAGTGATTCTTAAAGAATCTACCCTGGAGCAGGTGCTCAAAGGAAGACAGAACTAATAAGCAAGCTCAGAAGTTCAATGCTGCCTCCATGAATGGTCTGGCGAATTTGTACTGCATTTGTTTCACGTTTTGTTGCCACAAGGAGTGATGGCTCCATGGTGGCATAGTAGCCGTTTGCAAATTGGACTGTAACTGGAGATTTCAGGTGGGGGGAATGAAATAAAATGTGTACCCAATATGATTGTTGGCCTACATAAGCTTGGGGAAAGACACCTGGAAAAGGAATTTATAAACTGAAATCATTATGGTGGTTGTATTGTATCTATGTTTTCTCTTTTTTTGAAAACTCTTGCCAACTAAAAGATGGTAAATACATCATGTGTGTTTTCATATAAAGGGAAAGATCATCTCTTCCTCAGAAAGGAAGGCACGTTATTCTCAAGAAAATGAGAAAAAAGCATGGACTTTAATACAGCCAAAAGTCAATCTGGGCCAAACAGTCATCCTTAACAGCAGCATCTTAAAATAATTACCTATAGAGATGACTAAAGAGTAAAAAATAAGCATCCTTAGCAACATGAATAGTTCTCTCAATAAACACAAGGCATCCAGCAGGGAAAAAACTTACATTTTTACATACTTAAAGTTTATATTATCTTCTCTTTTGTTTCTATAAGTACTAAAACCAAGCAAGAACTATGGACAGATCCCTGTGGCCCCAGCATGCAGTTTATAGGAAAGTTTTAGCCAGCCTCCTGAGCCTTCCTCAAGTTCCAAAGAGCAAATCTAATCAGAGAAGAGAGAACGCACAGAAACAAAGGAAAACAGTCAAGCAAGAGAAAATAATAATCATTTGGCCATAAAACAAAGTCAAGGATGTTTAGTTCCTCCTCAGTTCAGTTCAGTCCTCAGTCGTGTCCGACTCTTTGCGACCCCCATGGACTGCAGCACGCCAGGCCTCCCTATCCATCACCAACTCCCAGAGTTTACTCAAACTCATGTCCACTAAGCCGGTGTTGCCATCCAGCGATCTCATCTTCTGTCATCCCGTTTTCCTCCCAGCTTCAATCTTTCCCAACATCATCATCTTTTCAAATGAGTCAGTTCTTCACATCAAGTGGCCAAATTATTGGAGTTTTAGCTTCAGCATCAGTCCTTCCAATGAATATTCAGGGATGATTTCCTTTAGGATGGAGTGGTTTGATCTCTTTGCAGTACAAGGGACTCTCAAAAGTCTTATCCAAAACCACAGTTCAAAAGCATCAATTCTTTGGCGCTCAGCTTTCTTTATGGTATGACTTCCACATGGCACATGATGTGATGGATCATGAAAAAAGCCATACTGGAAAAGCCATAGCTTTGACTGGATGGACCTTTGTTGGCAAAGTAATGTCTCTGCTTTTGAATATACTGTTTAGGTCGGTCATAACTTTCCTTCCAAGAAGCAAGTGTCTTTTAATTTCATGGCTACAGCCACCATCTGCAGTGATTTTGGAGCACCCCAAAATAAAGTCTGTCATTGTTTTCCCATCTATTTGTGATGAAGTGATGGGACCAGATGCCATGATCTTCGTTTTCTGAATGTTGAGCTTTAAGCCAACTTTTTTGCTCTCCTCTTTCACTTTCATCAAGAGGCTCTTCAGTTCTTCACTTTCTGCCATAAGGGTGGTGTAATCTTCATATCTGAAGTGATTGATATTTCTCTCGGCAATTTTGATTCCAGCTTGTGCTTCTTCCAGCCCAGAGTTTCTCATGATGCACTCTGCATATAAGTTAAATAAGCAGGGTGACAATATACAACCTTGACGTACTCCTTTTCCTATTTGGAATCAGTCTGTTGTTCCACATCCAGTTCTAATTGTTGTTTCCTGACCTCCACACAAATTTCTCAGGAGTCAGGTCAAGTGGTCTGGTACTCAAATCTTTTGATAATTTTCCAGTTTGTTGTGATCCACAGTCAAAGGCTTTGACATAGTCAGTAAAGCAGAAATAGATGTTTTTTGGAACATCTTTTGCTTTTTTTCAATGATCCAACAGATGTTGGCAATTTGATCTCTGGTTCCTCTGCCTTTTCTAAATCCAGCATGAACATCTACAAGTTCACAGATCACGTACTATTGAAGCCTGGCTGGGAGAATTTTGAGCATTACTTTGCTAGTGTGTGAAAGTGGAAGTGAAGTCGCTCAGTTGTGTCCAACTCTTTGCAACCCCATGGACTGTAGCCTACCAAGCTCCTCTATCCATGGGATTTTCCAGGCAAGAGTACTGGAGTGGGTTGCCATTTCCTTCTTCAGAGGATCTTCGCAACCCAGGGATTGAACCCGGGTCTTCCACAGTGTATGCAGATGCTTTTACCATCTAAGCCACCAATAATGGGCACTAGTTTGTGAGATAAGTGCAATTGTGTGGTAGTTTGAGCATTCTTTGGCATTGCCTTTCTTTGGGACTGGAATGAAAAGTGACCTTCTCCAGTTCTGTGCCCCTGATGAGTTTTCCAAATTTGCTGAAATATTGAGTGCAGCACTTTCATAGTATCATCCTTTAGGATCTGAAATAGCTCAACTGGAATTCCATCACCTCTACTAGCTTTGTTCGTAGTGATGCTTCCTAAGGCCTGCTTGACTTTGCATTCCAGGATGTCTGGCTCTGGGTGAGTGATCACACCATTGTGATTATCTGGGTTGTGAAGATCTTTTTTGTATCTTTCTTCTGTGTATTCTTGCCACCTCTTCTTAATATCTTCTGTTCCTGTTATGTCCATAACATTTCTGTTTTATGTTGTGTGCCCATCTTTTCATGAAATGTTCCCTTGGTATCTCTAATTTTCTTGAAGAGATCTCTAGCCTTTCCCATTCTATTGTTTTCCTCTAAGTCTTTGGACTGATCACTGGGGAAGGCTTACTTATCTCTCCTTGCTATTCTTTGGAACTCTGCATTCAAATGGGCATAACTTCCTTTTCTCCTTTGCCTTTTGCTTCTCTTATTTTCACAGCTATTTGTAAGGCCTCCCCAGACAACCACTGTGCCTTTTTGCATTTCTTTTTCTTGGGGATGGTCTTGATCCCAGCCTCCTGTACAATATCACAAACCTTAGTTCATAGTTCTAAAGGCACTCTATCAGATCTAATCCCTGGAATCTATTTCTCCCTTCTACTGTATAAACATAACAGATTTTGATTTAGGTCATACATGAATGGTCAAGTGGCTGTCCCTACTTTCTTCAATTTAAGTCTGAATTTGACAATAAGGAGCTCATGATCTGAGCCACAGTCAGTTCCTGGTCTTGTTTTTGCTCACTGTATAGAGCTTCTCCATCTTTGGCTGCAAAGAATATAATCAATCTGATTTTGGTATTGAACATCTGGTGATGTCCATGTGTAAAGTCTTCTTTTATGTTGTTGGAAGACAGTGTTTGCTATGACCAGTGTGTTCTCTTGGCAGAACTCTATTAGCCTTTGCCCTGCTTCATTTTGTACTCCAAGGCCAAATTTGCCTGTTACTCCAGGTATTTCTTGACTTCTGACTTTTGCAATCTAGTCCTCCAAAATGAAAAGGACATCTTTTTTGGGTGTTGGTTTTAAGAGGTCTTGTAGGTCTTCATAGAACCATTCAACTTCAGCTTCTTCGGTGTTACTGGTTGGGGCATAGACTTGGATTACTGTGATACTGAATGGTTTGTCTTAGAAACAAACAGATCATTCTGCCATTTTTGAGACTACATCCAAGTACTGCATTTCAGACTCTTTTGTTGACTATAATGGCTACTTCATTTCTTCTAAGGGATTCTTGCCCATAGTAGATATAATGATCCTCTGAATTAAATTCATCCATTCCAGTCCATTTTAGTTCAGTTCAGTTCAGTCACTCAGTCGTATCTGACTCT
This sequence comes from Aepyceros melampus, assembly GCA_006408695.1. Lineage (NCBI taxonomy): Eukaryota > Metazoa > Chordata > Mammalia > Artiodactyla > Bovidae > Aepyceros > Aepyceros melampus. The sequence continues at coordinate 391,417 of SJXQ01001636.1, read as the reverse complement.
TCGCGACCCCATGAATCGCAGCACACCAGGCCTCCCTGTCCGTCACCAACTCCTGGAGTTCACTTAAAGTCATGTCTACCAAGTCAGTGAGCCATCCAGCCATCTTATCCTCTGTCATCCCCTTCTCCTCCTGCCCCCAATCCCTCACAGCATCAGAGTCTTTTCCAATAAGTCAACTCTTCACATGAGGTGCCCAAAGTACTGGAGTTTCAGCTTTAGCATCATTCCTTCCAAAGAACACCCAGGGCTAATCTCCTTTAGAATGGACTGATTGGATCTCCTTGCAGTCCAAGGGACTCTCAAGAGTCTTCTCCAACACCACAGTTCAAAAGCATCAATTCTTCGGCGCTCAGCCTTCTTCACAGTCCAACTCTCATATCCATATTTTAGTTCATTGATTCCTAAAATGTCAGTGTTCACTCTTGCCATCTCCTGTTTGACCACTTTCAGTTTCCCTCGATTTATGGACCTAATGCTCCAGGTTCCTATGCAGTATTGCTCTGTATAACATTGGACTTTACTTCCACCACTTGTCACATCCACAGCGGGTGTTCTGGTTGCTGTGGCTCCATCTCTTCATTCCACATCTTCATGTGTTCCTCCTCAAAAGTGGAATACTTTCCTAAACCGTATCCTTGAGTTCTGCAGATACAAACCCTCATCAGGTAGAAGAAGTTAACTGCATGGAGACTATAAGCACTAGACCTCAGACCAATTTGAACCAGATCGATGACTGAGATTCTGGATACATTACCCTGTTACCTCACCATCAACCAATCAGAGAACTGAGCATGAGCTGATCACATACCCCAAGACCCTCTCCCTTACACTGTCTTGAGAAACTCTTCCCTCAGTGTTTTTGAGTGTTAGCTCTCCATTCTGCTCACTTGGTGCCTGGTTATAAATGCTGTACTTTCTTTCACCACAACTCTGCGTCAGTAGATTTGCTTTGCTGTGGGTCAGGCAAGCAGGCACATGTTTGGTTTGGTAAGAACACATCTAGATATTTAGGAATAACTGAATTTCTGACAAATGATTGCCTTTCTCATCAGAAATATGCCCACCTCTTAATGTCTTCAATTACATATATGAGATTTATAACTGAGAGAGATATCATACTATTTAACTTTCTATAACAGTCTCTATATGATGTCATATCTAAACACACACCAATATCAGGGGGCTGTAGGTCATTGTGAATTATAATGTTTTAAGTCTTCCCAAATTGCCCCACTACTGGCTTGAATGTAAGACTGGCAGTTATCCTGCTTATATTATTTCCTATTTCAGGGCAGCTATCAATATTTCTGGTTTTCTTTGGAACATGAAGGGATAAAAAGGTCTTGTTCAAGCTGGTTTTAGAAAAGGGAGAGAAACCAGAGATTAAATTGCCAACATTCACTGGATCACGGAAAAAGCAAGACAGTTCCAGAAAAAACATCTATTTCTGCTTTATTGACTATGCCAAAGCCTTTGACTGTGTGGATCACAAGAAACTGGAAAATTCTGAAAGAGATGGGAATACCAGACCACCTGACCTGCCTTTTGAGAAATCTGTAGGCAGGTCAGGAGGCAACAGTTAGAACTGGACATGGAACAACAGACTGGTTCCAAATAGGAAAAGGAGTATGTCAAGGCTCTAGATTGTCACCCTGCTTATTTAACTTCTATGCAGAGTACATCATGAGAAACGCTGGACTGGAAGAAGCACAAGCTGGAATCAAGATTGCCAGGAGAAATATCAATAACCTCAGAAATGCAGAGGGCTTCCCTGGTGGCTCAGAGGTTAAAGCGTCTGCCTGCAATGCAAGAGACCTGGGTTCGATCCCTGTGTCAGGAAGATCCTCTGGAGAAGGAAATGGCAACCGACTCTAGTATTCTTGCCTGGAGAATTCCATGGATGAAGAAGCCTGGCGAGCTATAGTCCACGGGGTTGCAAAGAGTCAGACATGACTGAGCAACTTCAATTTCATTTTTAGAAATGCAGATGACACCACCCTTATGGCAGAAAATAAAGAAGAACTAAAGAGCCTCTTGATGGAAGTGAAGAGGAGAGTGAAAAAGTTGGCTTAAAACTCAATATTGAGAAAACGAAGATTATGGCATCAGGTCCCATCACTTCATCACAAATAGAGGGGAGAAAGTGGAAACAGTGGCTGACTTTATTTTTCTGGGCTCCAAAATCACTGCAGATGGTGATTGCAGCCATGAAATTAAAAGACACTTACTCCTTGGGAGGAAAGTTATGACCAACCTAGACAGCATATTAAAAAGTACAGACATTACTTTGTCAACAGAGGTCCATCTAGTCAAGGCTATGGTTTTTCCAGTGGTCATGTATGCATGTGAGAGTTGGACTATAAAGAAAGCTGAGCACTGAAGAATTGATGCTTTTGAACTGTGGTGTTGGAGAAGACTCTTGAGAGTCCCTTGGACTGCAAGGAGATCCAACAAGTCCATTCTAAAGGAGATCAGTCCTGGGTGTTCGTTGGAAGGACTGATGTTAAAGCTGAAACTCCAATACTTTGGCCACCTGATGAGAAGAGCTGACTCATTTGAAAAGACGCTGATGCTGGGAAAGATTGGGGGCAGGAGGAGAAGGGGACGACAGAGGATGAGATAGTTGGATGGCATCACCGACTCAGTGGACATGAGTTTGGGTGGACTCCGGGAGTTGGTGATGCACAGAGAGGCCTGGCATGCTGCAGTTCATGGAATCGCAAAGAGTTGGACATGACTGAGCGACTGAACTGAATCAAACATACATTTGGTATCTGTTTCTATTACAGTTTGTATGATAGCAGAATTGATGTCTTCATCATTTCCTGGTGTCTCCTATGATCCCTAGTTCAGAGCAAGCTCAATAGCTATTTGAGGAGTCATGAATGACTGGCTGGAAACAAGGTCCTCTAATGCATCTTCTGTCCTTCCACCTACAATGTTATTTTAAGCCTGTGAATTAATACAGGCTTTTTTGGGCTAAGCCTGTATTAGCCAGCTTTTCACATACAGATTCATTACCATTAAGCCCTGTAATGGAGCATCTCAATGTAGCTAGTTTAATTCGTTTCTCTTTGCTACAATTTAAAAACAGTTGAAACAAGTAGGAAGGGCTATGCATCATATAGATGTGGTGACATCTGTTGGGAAGGATTGGGAGCCACACAATTATTCAGGAAATACCTACTGTGCCCAGTTTTACTTACCTGCTCTAGAAGAAGGAAGAAAAAGAAATAGTCTGATTCATTGTGATACCTCCCTGGATAGTTGAGGGAAGGGGCATGGAATTAGAGAGGGAAGGAAGAGACTAAAGAAAGTTAAATGTGGATAATGTGAGCCTAAGGAGAATGGAAAGTAAGCATCCTGCCCTCTTCTTGTTTTTATAGCTCCATAACCAGCCAGGATAACTGGAAATTTAAAATGTGGGCTCTGTCAATCTAAGCTTTGTTAATTTGACACTGTTTTTTATGACCTTTCTTTTTCCATCTTGATTTCAGGTGATGATTTCTTCAAGTAAGGAACTATGGCAAACTTTATCTCTGAAGCAAGTTAATTTCATGGGCCTTTTCCTTATTAGCTTTTATAAAATTATGTTTGTTTTTTTTTTTCTTTCAACTTTACTTTTACAAGCAAAATTAAGACAATTTTAAATACAAATCAATCAAGTACTGAAGCATATTTAAAGGGATAATAAATGCCCTCCCTTTACATTTTTGGCTCTTTTTGTAAAACCTACTTAAGCCTAAGGTTCTATCTTTCTTCATCAAAGAATGGGTCTGGCATGCTTAGCTATTTCAAAATTCTCATGTTTAGAATGCCTTTCACATTTTAAAAATAACTTAGTGACATGGGTAATAGTTGAACTAACAGAAGCAAAAGTCAAATGCAATAATCCTTAACTTACTAACCCTTGATAACAGTGTTCAGCAAGCTTCTCTGTAAAGGGTCAGATAGATAGTCAATATTTTAGGCTCTATGGGCTATATGGTCTCTCTGGCAAATGTTCAACTCTGCATGGCTCTTGAAAGTAACCACAGACAATACCTAAAAAATGGGTATGACTGTGTTCAAAGAAAATTTGATTTGCAAAAACAAGGGCAGTTGAATTTGATTTTCAGGCCATAGTTTACCAAGCCCTGCTACAGAGAATTTGATGGGAGCAAATATCCTCTTCCTAGAAGATTATCACTAATGATTTTGCATAGAATTCTAGAGACTTCAAGCCTACTCTGAACTAATCTAAGGAGATTGCACTCATGATTCACACACTTATACAAGGCCTCCCAGATAGTGCTAGTGGTAAAAAAAAACCCACCTGCCAATGCAGGAGGCATAAGAGACTTGAGCCTGATGCCTGGGTTGAGAAGAGGAGGAGGAGAGGAGGTTGAGGAGAAAATGGCAACTCTCTCCAGTATTCTTGCCTGTAGAATCCCATGGACAGAGGAGCCTGGTGGGCTATAGTCCATGGGGTCGCAAAGAATCAGAAACAACTGAACAACTGAGCTCATATGCACGCACAGGTCAGATAACAACTATGGCTTCTAAAGTCCAAATTACACTGACATTTTGTGACTAACAAAGGAATAAAATGCAGTATATATTATGGTTTATGTTTTGTTTTTCTCATTGCTCTAAAAGCAATAGCCCCTGTATTTCTTGCCACTGTGGATAAATTTAATGAACATCCATTTGCTTCGCTGGTGTGAAATACTTTCTGTATCGCACAGCAGGTACTGGTGGAAGGTGCTACAGTGGGTAATTATTATTTTCTAGTGGGATGTCAACTTGCATTCAGCTGACAGGAGTTTGACAGCGTGAAGTTCCCAGGAAACCATAGCCAAATTACAGCAGAAGCAAAGGACTACTGTATCATATCATGTTACATCATAAAAGAAATTTTGATCTTCCTTAACCTACCACATACTTTCCTCTGGGAAAAGACAAGCTTTCACACTATCTAGAGGAATTAAGTGAATGTGACATTTAAGAAGGGCAATATTCTAAGCATCAAAGAAAATTCTAGTAATTCCACAAAACATAATTCTTCCCTCTTGTGGATTAGAAATTACTGAGTGAAATTCCTGAGTAGTTTAGAAAATATGCTTGATGGCTTATGCCAGGATTTAAAGTAGACTGTTTAGGCAACCTGATGTTTAGACATTCACATGAAGTCTATAGGAACTTTAATAAAATCATTCAAAAGGTCCGCCAACACTAAACCCAAAGCCAAAAGATGCCTCCAGTGTGAACTAGGCATTTGGTGTAAATCATCCCATGGAAAGTCTAGGCCAGAGTAACTGCCACTGGGCACCTTACATACCTTACTCCAAAGTCACAGATAAGGTAAAATTCACTTCTTTGTTCTGAAATTTCACTTCAGAAAACTGAAATTTCAGCAAAAGATGGATACCTGCTTTGAGAAATGCATTTAAAAGTATGTTCTGCCAGGGACCTCTCTGGCCTGGCAGTTCAGTGGTTAAGACTTTGCCTTCTAATGCAGGGTATTCGGGTTTGATTCCTTGTTGGGGAGCTAGGATCCCACATGCCTTGTAAACAAACAAATAAACAACAACAAAAAAAAACACAAAAAAACAGAAGCAATATTGCAGCAAATTCAATAAAGACGAGAAAATGGTCTACATCAAAAAATCTTAAAAAAAAAAAAAAAGTAGGTCCTGCCGAAGTATTTAAATCTATATGGACACATGGCATAATGTGCCACAAAAACCTGAAATTTCTGTTTCTTACAACAACTGCAATTAAAATGCCAACAGACTCCAGGACCAAGAGGTTTAAAAGAAGTCATTTTAAAACCCACATTGTTAGCAAAACTTTAAACACGCAACTCAAATTCTGTAGACTTGTTAGCTGTACCTGGAATTCTGTCCCCTGGTTTCTTCCTTGCTCTCTGGATCTCAGCCCGAATCTCAGCTCCTTGGTCCTGACCACTCCTTGCAAAGTAAAATCCTTCCCTTTCCTCTGTTTTACCCCATGATGTGTTCTTTTTTCCCCCTCTTTCTTATAAGAATTTTACATTATCTTGTCTATCATTTATATTCCCACCATTAGAGCAGAAGCTCCATGAGAACAACACCTTTTTTTCTGATTTGTGAGAGTCCCCCAGCCCTTAGAAAGAAGTCAAAGGTGTAGTAGGTGCTTATGGAGAATCTGCGGAACAAATACATGAGTGGATGATGATTCCTTAAGCCCAGTGCAGCTCACCCTCAGAGTGTCACCATCACGGTACTCGGGTATATCACATCACAAAAGTTGATAATGAAAAAAAGGCAATCACGTGCTGAAAGGTTTTTTTTTTAAGTCCACAACCAGGGCTGGCAGCTAGCTGATAGGACATCAAAGGAGCCAGTCTCTTATATAAAGCAATTTCCAAATCTCTCATAGACTTTTCATACTGAACTGATTTTTAATCACCATTTTAAAATTCAGTGTTGCTGTTGTTCAGTCACTCAGTCGTGTCTGACTCTTTGCGACCCCACGCACTGCAGCGTTCCAGGGCTCCCTGTCCCTCACTATTTCCCAAAGTTTGCTCAGACTCATGCCTCTTGAGTCAATGATGGCATCTAACCATCTCATTCTCTGTTGCTCTCTTCTTCATCTGCATTCAATCTTGCCCAGCATCAGAGTTTCTTCCATTAAGCCAGCTCTTCGCATCAGATAGCCAAAGTATTGGAGCCTCAGCTTCAGCATCGACTGATGCTTCCAATGAATATTCAGGACTGATCTCCTTTAGGATGGACTGGTTTGATCTCCTTGCAATCCAACGGACTCTCAAGAGTCTTCCCCAACACCACAGTTAGCAAGCATCAGTTCTTTGGTGCTCAGCCACAATCACAAAAAGATAACCAAAATGATAACAATGGATCACAGCTTTGTGTAATTCAGTGAAGCTATGAGCCATGCCATGCAGGGCCACTCAAGATGGTGGAGGTTATGGTGGAGATTTCTGACAAAACATGGTCCACTGGATAAGGAAATGGCAAGCCACTTCAGCATTCTTGCTTGGAGAACCCCATGAAGAGTATGAAAACTCAGTGCCTGTGTCATGAAATTAATTCTGGATATGGAAAGAAACATTCTCCCAGAGCACAGACAGAAATGCAATTCGTAAGTGATCAATTTCTTGAAGCGCTCCTGTCACCCTTCTGATAGGGGCAACCAGTGCAAGACAGAGCTTCTGAGGAAGAGGCACCTTGGGTCTTGAGTCCCATAAGGCTTCATTAATCTGGACAACTTTTTGACGGTCCATAAGACTTCAGTGCCTTAGCTGCAAAACCCTCTAACCCTTCAGATTAGCCTTTGTTAATCTCTCTCCAGCTGCAAGACAGGTTATAAGGCAGAATAAACAGTTGGGGTGTGTAAGTTGTGACTCAAACAAAGTCATGCATCCTCCCTGACAGCTGTATATGCTGTCACTGCTAATTGCCTTCTCTCAACCTTTTCTGCTGTGGGTAAGTTTACATGAAGACGGCTGCTGGGACACCTCTTCTGAAATGTAGGCACAGGGCATAACCTTTTATCACAGTAGTTTATGCATTTAACAACGGCTAGAGCCAAAGCAGGATGGCCCGTTATTAAAAATCTGAGTCCTGCAAACACATCAAACCTTTATTGCTGTCCCCCAAAAACCTTGGATTCCCAGCTGAGGTCAATCCTTACTGAAATTTTGCTACCACTTATTTTTCAGTATATCTAGTATTTTTTTTTTCCCATTCTACACCCAGGAACCGTTTGCTTTCTCTTTACCAAGTTAACTGTGGTTGAATTTTCTCTAAGATGACTAGTTTATGGCTGAAGTGCTCTATACAGTCAACTCTCAGTTATCCAGAAAGAAGTTACAATAAGGAAGCCCATGAAAAGTAATTAAAAAAAAAAAAGCATGAACATTTTCCTTTAGAATTAGCTAGTGTGTGAATTCCTCTCTTGCAAAGTTCTTTCTCATCCTTAATCTCCTTTGCTCCCCATAATCACATTAGGTAGAAAAGTATGTTACCTGAAGCAATCTGATGAGCAAAAACTAAGATAGGAGAAGTGAAGCAACTCACCCAAATTCACCCAGTCAATAATGTGCAATGATAGGATCAGAAAGCCTGATTCAAAGGCTAAAAGGATCCCCTTCCTAGAGATATGCACAATCCAAAGGAAAAAAATGAAGTGTATCTACGCATTCTCTGTGGACCCAGCTGGGACCACTCACATTTCTCCTGGCTGTTCTGCCCTTCAGGCTGATGTTTGCTGGCATTACTTTTGTCAGGTGCTCTGGTCTTAGCTAAGATGTGCTGTTTGCCTGGTTTCTACATTTCAGTCCAGAGCAGGGGTTTTTATTAAAGGCTCTTTCCTGGGTGGAAGGTCACAGGAGGGTGGGGGGCAATTCTACCCATGCAAAAGGGCTCTCCCCTAGGTCCATCTTCTGCCAAGCTGTAGATGGCTTGTAGAGCAAGAGTTCGCTATGACGGCAAAATCAAAATGCTGATAGCAGAGGTATTCACTTCTCACCCCAGGGGATCTCAGGAAAGTGTCTAATTGACCTTGTTTCACAGAAGCATGCTGTGCACAGCCAGGGTATGACTTCCATGAGTAGTGTCAAAAATGCTACCCAGAAATGACAGGGCCTGGGTGATAACAAACCATTCTTAATTATTCATGGTGATGGAAAAATTTTAATAACCTGGTTAAATGATACTGGCAGTTGAGTCAAGTCTTTCACTTGGGCTCACAATCCTGTCCCTCAAACATCTGCATTTCCCTGCTGAATCTACAATGTACTCTTAATCCTGATAAAATGTCCACAATGGACTATATATCTGTATACAACCCGAAGTAGGTTGGAGGATAAGATGGAGGCTAAAAGAGCATTTTCAAAAGATAATTCAATAAGATGATATCTGATCTTCCTTAAATAACCTAGAACTTTTAAAATTTTACCAAATGGCAAGTGATCAGCCTGCAGTCCATCTAGTGCTTTTCATTAAGCACACTTGGGGCTTCTCCTCCCCACCACCATCCACCCCATATCCTTGTATTTAGACAAGAGTTATGCACTTAATTTCTTTAGAGGTAATTTTTCCTATTCACAGTCAAAATGCTACAAGGTAACCCAAAAGGAAGAAACAAAGATGTGGTTTACTCACTAACTGATATCAGACCTTGAACTAAAGCTCTAACTAAAAAATCAGTCTAGAAATAGAATGGATAGAGGGTTGCATCTCAATCATGAAAACGTCTTTGGTTGCTTTGACCAGCTTTTATGGTCCAGAGGACAGACACATTTTGGCCTATCAACTGGCTTAACAGGCAGTGGACCATATGTTCCGCCTGGAAAACCATGTCTCATGACCTGGCAATGGAGGGGGGAGGGAATTGATGTCTCAATTTGTGTTTTTGTCCTAAGACAAATGAAATGTAGCATGAAACTGCACTCTAATATCGTAAATTTGATAAATGACATGAAATAACCAAATCTTAGATACAAGAATTTTCATAAAAATATGTTCATAAAAACATGTTCTTAAAAAAAATGATTACCTGGATAATAAAATGTGAAATGGTTAGGGATCAACCAATGGATCTTCTAAAACACTTTCATGGACAAAACTTTAGGAATATTGGCCTTTGTTCTCACTCTGCTACTAACTGATCTGTCACCAGAACTAACTGCACTCTCATTTATCAATTTCACATAAATGTCCTTCCTCCAATCATTATATTATTAGTTACTTGTAGTTCTAAAGCAAAAAGAAATATGCTTTGGGGTGGGGGAAAATGTACTTTACTTGAAACCAAAGGCTACCTTTTATCCTATGGTTTATAACATCAAAGCTTTGTATTAGACACCCCTCCACACATCCCTTAGCCGATGTGAGCGTGTAAATCTTTGGGGGTAGAGAACTGAACTGAACATCAGTGGAACCTTCAAGGGCTTGCTTGAAAATGGATATGAGATTTCCAAAATTAAAGCACTTAAAAAAAAAATCTCTCTCTTCTCCTGACCTTGGAAACAAGTAAGGACGATGTTATTTTAATTTGCATTCAAATGTTAACAGCACAGTCACACAGCACCACTGGGATCCACATTGGGTTTCCACTGAAGATTGCTCATCATTTCATTATGGTTCATTATGTTGATAACTGTCAGAAAGCATTAGAAGTGAGGGGCTTTGACTAATAGAACTGAAATGGTAATTTTAAAACAATACACTTTCTGGAGGAAATATAGTGGTGCAATAAATTCAATTACAAAAGGCAAATGTAAAGACAGAGTAAGTGGTGTTTTGCTGTTTGGAGCTGGACTGTTCAATTTCTTGATAACCTATACCTACAGAAAGCTTTCTCAAATCAAGACCTTTCCTCATAGATCTTGGTAAATTTGCCCTCATTAGCACTAAGCTCCTCCAGTACAAATTGCCTTAAAAGCTGTAATTTTGGAATATTTTAGGCCATATTGAAGTATCAATCATTTGCTCTTTGTTTGTTTGGCATAGCTGATTGAATTATTCAAGGGTGTTCGCTTACAGACAGATTCATGAAGGCCCTTTGTGTTGGCAATCTAAAATAAGTGAAGCCGCTCAGTCGTGTCCGACTCTTTGCGACCCCATGGACTGTTGCCTACCAGGCTCCTCCGTCCATGGGATTTTCCAGGTAAGAGTCTTGGAGTGGGTTTGCCCCCAATCATGAGGCCCTAATAAGTTTCATCAAACAAGTTAAATAAAGACCCCACAACATAAGAACTTATTTCCAATTGAAAAGGATGGAAAACCACTCCGGTAATGGTGCTCAGAAGTCAAAGAGGCAAAATAACAAATTAGTTATTTTGTTCTAGATATACAAAGCCAATCTGCTTCTGCTATAAGGTGTTTTTTCAATACCTTTTGAAACAAAAGAAAGAATCAAAAAGTTACCTTAAATCTAATACTGGTTTGGTCTCCCAAAGAGGAAAAAGAAGACTCACTAGAATCTGAACAAGCAGCTGAATGACTAAAACGTCAAGGTCCTCCTGCACTGGTCTCCGAGCACTGTTGACCACCAGACTACATTCCTGACTACAAGGAAAGGTACAAAGGAAGAGATCTGGAAGGAAGGGGTTGCTGACCAGCAGAGTTAAAGGACATTAATCTCATTAACAGAAATCACACTTATTGGTCAGAATGGCCATCATTAAAACATCTATAAATAATAAATGCGGGAGAGGGTATGGAGAAAAGGGAATCCTCTTGCACTGTTGGTGGGAATGTTCATTGGTGAAGCCACTATGGAGAATAGTACGGAGGTTCCTTAAAAAACTAAAAATAGAGTTATCACATGATCCAGCAATCCCCTTCTGGGCATATTTCCAGAAAAGATGAAAACTCTTAAGTTGAAAAGTTATAATACATGTACCCCAATGTTCCTAGCAGCACTATTTACAATAGCCAAGATAAGAAAACAGATGAGCGGATAAAGATATGTGTTTGTGTATACGTGTGTGTGTATATATACACAGACATATTTAAATGGTATATTAGCCATAAAAAAGAAGGAAATGCCATTTGCAGCAACACGGATAGACCTAGAGATTATCATACTAAATGAAATTAGTCAGAGAGAGACAAATATATAACACCATTTATATGTGGATCTTAAAAAATGATACAAATGAACTTATTTACAAAACAGAAATAGTCGCAGACATAGAAATCAAATTTATGGTTACCAAAGGGGAAAGGATGGAAGGAAGGATAAATTATGAATTTGGGATTAACAGGTACACACAACTATACATAAAATAGATAAACAAGAGGGGCCTACAGTGTAGCACTGGGAACTATATTCAGTATCTTGTAAAAACTCACAATGGAAAGGAATCTGAAAAGAAATATAGATATATAACCAAGTCACTTTGCTGTACACCTAAACACTGTAAATCAACTATACTTCAATTTTTAAAAATCATATTGAAATTTCTTCTAAGAAATGATTCATGAAATCAAAACCCCTTCATCAGCTTAGATGGCATCCTTGTATTATGGAGGTCTGTCTTGCTGGCAAAGTCACCAAACCCTGTCAACTTTTTAACGTGTGTCTGAGAAGACTGACATTTCCACTCTTTGGCTGTAACCTAGTAACCTGTGGAGACTACAGTGCCCGTGTTTGATTATGCAACTCCAAACCAGGAGATTTTCTTCATCTGAGGGACAAAGGAAGTACTCAGTTTCCATTAAGGGAGAATGCTCATAACCTTTGAAATATCTCCACTAGAGCTACCACTGAACTAAAGAAATGGCCTGTAAGTGACAGGCATTGAAGAGCACATCTCCCATCACGTGCCATCCATCAGGGAGGCTCTCAATTCCCACTGCCAAAGATGGTCCAGGCTCCCCAGGTGGCTTAACAGTAAAGAATCTGTCTGTTATTGTGGGAGATGTGGGTTCTATCCTTGGGTCAGGAAGATCCCCTGGAGAAGGAAATGGCAACCCCCTCCTCTACTCTTGCCTGGAGAATTCCATGGATAGAGGAGCCCGGCAGGTTACAGTCTATGGGGTCACCAAGAGTCGGACGTGACTTAGTGACTAAACAACAAAACAAAGACAGTCCACCGCGACAGCAGCATCCGGAGACTTGTGAGAAATGCAGAAAGCCAGACTTGACCTCTCCAACCAATCCTTAGGTGACTTCCATGATTTCTATGCATATTTACCTTTAAGAATCATTGTTAAAACTCTCTATTCTAATGGCATAGATTAGAATCCCAAGGATTGGATGGATGGGAATGGATTATTTTCTTGAATTATACGAAGCTTCCACTGAAACCCTGCCTGTCTTACTCATAGCCATTTATGTCCACCTAACCAGAGGCTCCAGTCAAAAAGTCCTCCAAGAGATAAAGTTTATTCGCCATTAAATTCTCTGAAGTTTTCCAGCAATGCTGATGGTGTGAAGAACGTCTTAGGCGTTTCCTTCTAAATTAGCCAATACGACTTGCATTCACCTGGTCTAATCATTCGCCAAGTGAACAAAAACCTGATTTTACAAGCCAGTGGAGCAGTCTCTCTCTTTGGCTAGAAGAATGAGTCTCAGAGAGTGTGTTTTATTTCTTCATTAGTGTGTCGTCACAGTGAGTGATCACTAAAAGCAGGGCTGCATAAGAATGTTGGGGTTAAAGACAGCATAATGAACAAAAGAAGGTCCCTGATTACCATGGCTGTCAGCGCAAGGGAATTGGATTTGTCACCTGGCTTAACCAACTGGGAAGAGCTGATTAGAGGCTGGAATCACTTTGAAAGGATCCTTGATGTTTATGTTCCTTTCCATCCCCACATCTTGTCAAGAGAAGCCAATAAACCTGGGGGTGGGGCAAAGGGGAAGGGCTTCATTTTATGGGTATTTGAACAAAAGTTTCTCTGAGAAACTCCCACTGTCTTCTCTATTGAAAAATCTGCTACCGTACGGTCTGTCCACTGGAACTTTCTGTGATGGCAGAAATACTTTCTAGCAGTGCCATTCAGTATGCTCACCACATGTAGTTACTGAGTCCTCGCAATGTGCCACTTAAAATAGGCCTAGTGGCTAATATGCTGGACAACGCAGGTCCACTATTCACCAGGATGGGAGAAATCTGGAGGAAGAGGAACAGGCCAGAATGGATTCGAATTCTGCTGGTTAATTCACTAGTCTATCCATTAGCAAAATATGGTCACCTCACAGATTAGCCATATCTCAAAGAGTCTTAAGACTCTTTTGTGTAGTTAATATTTATCAAATTAAAAAAAAAAACAAAACTTAAAATTTTAACTTCACAGAGGAGTGATCTCAACCTTGTCTTTACAGTAGAATGAGGAGGGCAACTTTTGAAAATACTGATGTTTGAGTCCTATCCCCCAGGGCTTCTGGAGTACTGTCAGCCATTGGTAGCTTAATACTGTAGTCAAGTGAGAAAATCTCTTTAGAGGGGCAATGAGATGCAGGGGCCATCTGCTGTGGAGGTAGTCTGGAGTGACCAGCCGGGAATAAAAGAAAAGAAAACAATTATTAGATCCCTATCTTGTGCCAGACTTTTCCAAATATCTTCTTGTTTAATTTTTAAAATGACTCCATAGGTAGTTAGTGAAGAATCCCATTTTGCAGATGAGTAAACTGGGGCTTTCATTCTGTCTGCCCTCTGACACTGGCTTGAAACTCAACATTCAAAAAACTAAGATCATGGCATCTGGTCCCATCACTTCATGGCAAATGGGAAAACAATGGGGAAACAATGGAAACAGTGACAGACTTTATTTTCTTGGGCCTCAAAAATCACTGCAGATGGTGACTGCAGCCATGAAATTAAAAGACACTTGTGCCTTGGAAGAAAAGTTATGACCAATCTAGACAGTATATTAAAAAGCAGAGACATTACTTTGCCAACAAGGTCTATCCAGTCAAAGCTATGGCTTTTCCATGACCCATCACATCATGTATGGATGTGAGAGTTGTACCATAAAGAAAGCTGAGCACCAAAGAATTGATGCTTTTGAACTGTGGTGTTGGAGAAAACTCTTGAGAGTCTCTTGGACTGCAAGGAGATCAAACCAGTCCATCTGAAAGGAAATCAGTCCTGAATATTCATTGGAAGGACTGATGCTGAAGCTGAAACTCCAATACTTTGGCCACCTGATGCAAAGAACTAACTCATAGGAAAATACCCTGATGCTGGGAAAGATTGAAGGTGGGAGAAGGGGACGACAGAGGATGAGATAGTTAGATGGCATCACCAACTCAATGGACGTGAATTTGAGCAAGCTCCAGGAGTTGGTGATGGGCAGGGAAGCCTGGTGTGCTATAGTCCATGGGGTCGCATAGAGTCTGACATGACTGAGTGACTGAACTGAACTGAAACTGGGGCTTGAAGAGATTAAATAGCCTCGCAAGTGTGCGGTGTTAATATCAGTATCATGTTTCCTCTTAACTCAGAGTCAGAGATGAAATAAATGCAAGGATCCCATTAGGAAAATGTCAGAGACTCACATGTTGCTTTGGTACTTTCATGGGTCTCTTATCAATGACAAAAAAAGCCATTTTTCTTTCATTGATGAAACCAGTCTCTGAAAAATGCAAAAGTTACTTTAGTGTTAAAACTTTCAGATCTACCCACAGGCTAAAATCAATATTTTCTTTTTCTTATTTGCATAGTTAAGGTAAAGCTGACAATTTAATTCCTACAAAAACATAAAATTTCAAAGGTTCAGAAACCACTTGTACACATATGGCAAATGTGCCAGTAACTCAGGCATGTACCAACTTTTGGTTAGGTACATGCCTAAACTCCCACATGGCAAGCTGCAGGAATTAAGTGATCGGCCGATGGTCCCCTAGGATGCTACACAACAGATCAGAATCATAAGACTAAAAACACCTGGGAGAAAAAGCCAGGTTGTCTTGCCATCAGAGAGACTTTTATGAGGTTCATGACACAGTCAAGCCCTGGCCTAGAGAAAGACTTTACCTGTTTGAAAAGTAGGAGTTGGGCTGCATGATGCAAAATGAGGGCAATTAGCACATTGTTGTCCCACAGAGTTTCTCTTTGAGTTTGCCACTGTGACCTAAAATCACAACTGAAGAATCATTGGAGAATCAACTGGAGACAGAGGAGAATTTATTATTAAGCTAGTCTCACACAATGGAACATTAGAGAAGCATATTTAGGTTGGAAAAGAAAAAGGCTGGGACTGGAGCATGTCAAATCGACCTGGCATCCAGGGAAGCAGGTAGTCCATGGAAGGAACAGAGAAAAATGAGGAAATCTTTGCCCAGTTGTGCTCACATCTAGTTCATTTCAGTTGCTCAGTCGTGTCCGACTCTTTGTGACTCCATGAATTGCACCACTGCAAGGAGATCCAACCAGTCCATTCTGAAGGAGATCAGCCCTGGGATTTCTTTGGAAGGAATGATGCTAAAGCTGGAACTCCAGTACTTTGGCCACCTCATGCAAAGAGTTGACTCATTGGAAAAGACTCTGATGCTGGGAAGGATTGGGGGCAGGAGGAGAAGGGGATGACAGAGGATGAGATGGCTGGATGGCATCATGGACTCGATGAACATGAGTCTGAGTGAACTCCGGGAGATGGTGATGGACAGGGAGGCCTGGCATGGTGCTCACACCTAAGGCTGGCCCTAATAACCTTCCTTCTGGAAGTTTGAGGTTGAGCTAGGGGAGGGGTAAGAGTGCCTCCAAATAAACAGAAACTCTGCAAGAGTCTTCTGGTCTTGCAGAGTCATCACTCAGCTGGGGTGGATGCTGGAGCTGGCAGTTACTCTCTAAAATGAAGATAATATCTATCTCATATATTTGTTATCTTGTGAGCCCTACGATAAGGTTAATGGAAAGTGTCTAATACATTACCTGGATGTGATGATAAAAAGGTTGCTGTTATCATGATTATAATTACTATCATCTCTGGTTATGAAAGGAATCCTGCTGCTGCTGCTATTGCTGCTAAGTCGCTTAAGTCGTGTCCAATTCTGTGCGACCCCATGGACAGCAGCCCACCAGGCTCCCCCGTCCCTGGGATTCTCCAGGCAAGAACACTGGAGTGGGTTGCCATTTCATTCTCCAATGCATCAAGTGAAAAGTGAAAGTGAAGTCACTCAGTCGTGTCTGACTCTTCACAACTCCATGGACTGCAACCTACCAGGCTCCTCCATCCATGGGATTTCCCAGGTAAGAGCATTGGAGTGGGGTGCCATTTCCTTCTCTGAGGGTAGGGCAATTTCAGCACAAATTTGGGACTGCCTCGAAGTTTCTCCACCTGCTCCTTTTAAATGCGGTCCTTGACTGGGCAAGAAAATGCCCCCACCACTGACCCAAATACCTCCAAACCGGAAAATACTCCTGTCGGCAGTGTTATTGCCAGGCCAACCAAGGTAGACTATATGGTAGTTAAGAAACAAAATAATGGAAGTCTTAGTGATAGTAAAAGCTAAAATCTATCAAGTGGCATGATTTTATGCATTTTGCACAGTATATAAACAACGTGAAGATGTTGAGTAGGAGCAACCGTGAAGGAGGTACTACTATTACTCCATTTGACAAATGACGAGACTGAGACTTAAAAGGCTCCAACAGTCACCTGGGTACTAAACAGTGGGCTGGAAAACAAAGCCAAAACCTGTGCAAAGCCTTTGGGCCTGGCCACTCAATTCTGACCCTCCAAACACAGACTTGGCCAATGAGAACACAAAGGCACCCAGGCCCACCCCTCCCTCTTCTGGTCAAGGTCACAGCCATTGCAGTATTTATGAATCCCAGAGTATGAGTGAAAGCAATAGTAACCTTTAGGACCACTGTCCATATAAAGTGAAAGAAAGAGTTCTCTGTTCCCTTGCATCCCAAGGTGCCAATCCCATTCATTCCTTAACCCAGCATGTGTTCAGTGCCCATCATTCAACAAGCATTCACAAGGATCCAGGCCTAAATGTTATGAACACAAAACTAGAGGAAAGAAGAAAAGTAGTGAAGGGAAATGACATCACAAGCCATGAGGTCAGCACGCAGAACTGAAACCACCTGCCCACACGTGATCCCATCCTTTACCGGTTTCCCCTGCAGCTGTCAAACTTCCCAAGAGTCCGTGATGACATGCTAAAACCGTTTATAAATTCCCATCTCAGCTCTAATTACACTGTCTTACAGCCCCTGAACCATCTCTGCTACAAAAACTAGTCTGTGGGCAGCTGTGCGCTCTGAAGGCAACAAACTCAGTGAGAATGAGCCATTCTTTTCCTAAGCATTTCTCCTGCTCTGAGTGAGAAAAGACGCGCGTTTGATTTCATTTGCCCCCTTGCACCCTTACCCTGGGAGAAGGGCTGACAAGTACCCCAGTTATGGTAATGGAAGCTGCTGGCATCTAAGACATGGGAGATGAGTGTATAACTTACGGGTGCAGGGCATGGAGGCGGCATCGTTGTCCGCTCTGAAGAAGCCTCGGTCACAGGTACACGACGTGGCACCTTCCCAGACAGAGTAGCTGTGTGGCGGGCACTTAGCACAGGCGGCATCCGTGGAGAGGGCCTTGTAATATCCGATTTTGCAAGCTAAAGGGAAGCAGAAAAAAACAAACCAATATAAACCCCTGGTTAACAAAGCAAAGCAAGATGTCACTTCCTTGATTCAGGAGATATGTTTTGCTAATCTCACTGACTCAACGGACTTGAGTTTGAGCAAGCTCTAGGAGATGGTGAAGGACAGGGAAGCCTGGCATGCTGTAGTGCATGGGATCGCAGAGTCGGACACGGCTGAGTGACTGAACAAGTGAGCATCTGGCTGGAGATGCAGGTCAAACAACCCAAAATATTCCTTGATAACAACCACTCTTTAACAGTCTTTAACAGGACTGGTCAGGTGGCGAAGCCTTATGAAAAAAATTTTCTTAAAACCAGTTGTATCAATAAAATCACACCTAAAGTTTACCCAAGTGCTTCCTACATGCTTATATGCACAACATTGTTTGATCTTTAAGCTCTGCATTTCCACAGGCACTGTTATTAACCTTACCTTAGAAATGAGGAATACCAGCTTTGAGCAGTAAATTGTCGGCACCAGACCACGCATCTGGCAAATGTCAGGGACCAGCTCTGACTGCAAGTGTTCGGCCCCCAAAGCCTATTCTTTTGGCCCCATGCTATGGAATCTAAGAGCATGGTCTTGAACCAACCAGTTGGAAGTGTAGCTCAGTGCCAACCCAAAATTGGTAGGTGATTATTTCTTAATTATAGCCAAAGTGAAAGACCAACATAAGCAACCAAGCATAAAAGAGTTGGTAAGACGTAGATCATGATTTCAGGGGAAAGTAATATAAACTACCCACAGAACATTTTGGAATATAATATGTTAAGGTTTTTTTTTAAGATCAGCAGATACTCTGTGTTTATTTTCAACTTCATAAAACCCTCCTGTTTTTCCCTTCCTCCATTTTTCAACACCTCCCTCCCTCTGCACACACAGCCCAAGTGACTGGTGGGGAGAACATGGACCATATAGTTCCTCATGCACCTGATACGCTTTCCATGACTTCATCTTTATAAACATCATGCTGACACTGAGGACTGCTTTGACTAATGTGGAAAACCTCAATAATTCTGGGAAACCTCACAGTAAAAAATAATTAATAGGGTCTTGCTCTCCCTTTTTCTCTCCCCTATGCCCTTCAAGATCACCTCCCAAATCAGTCTCAACATCACATAAAAACTGACCCACATCATCCACATTAAACCCACAGTGACAAGGCCATTAAACATACAGTTATTTTATAAGACCAGAGGTACCATTAAAAATGTGACAGTTACTCACAATCTTTCCAGTATGATTCACTCTCAATTTTTTTCCCATTTATCACATACTTTGGGTATTTCCATACTATCAAAAATATCATCTGGGAGAAGGCCCTTTTCCATCAGTGTGACCACCGCAAAAGACCAACCATGCCAGCAGTCTGCAGATTTTACTCAAACCAGAAGAAAAAGAAATCCACAGAATTGTGGATTCTCTGAGAGATATGGCCACATTCCCCATCTCGTTACTCATCCATCAAGCATCCGTATGGCTTCCAGTTGAAGTCTGTTCCTCCCTCCAGCACATCCTGTTGGTATTTTCTTAATCATGCTCCGCTAACAGGCAAGCGGAAAGGGAGTTGAGCAGAAGCTCCAGAAAGGTCCACAGTGACTTCACCATTATTAACTAATGTTGTTTATGGAACTTCCTTTAACGAGCCAAAACTTTATGATGTGTGTAGCACCGACAATAAAAGCGCTCGGAGATCAATCTCTCCCTTAATTGCTTTGTCTTTCACTGGACCAGAGCATCTTAGAAAAACAAGTTGCCCCAGTGGCTGAGATTTACGCGGTCTCAAGTTTATACACATCATATCATCAAATAAGGTTCAACATGCAAAGTACTTTCTGGTCACGTTGAAAGATGACCCTGCATTTTCGATTAAAATAAAAAACTCCAGCTTTGGCGGGAAGAAGCACTGAGGGTTCAACTTGACCTTCCCACTTCAAACACAATGGGTCCTTGAACTTGACACAAACTCACTGGGTCACATGTCACTCAGTCAGTCACACCCACAAAGGCAACATGTGGAAACTGGTCGCCCTGGGCTGGGACTGGCCAAAGCGATAAATTGCTTTTATTTGTTCACATCTGGATATTGGAGGAAAGCTTTCCACGTTCCTGGCTGATCCTTGTGAACATTCTTTCATCAGGCATCAAATGTAAAAACTTAAAATGGCAGTGGAATATTGAAAACAAAAAATTGGTTTATGACTGATTCACTGCCACGTTGAAACAGAACACATTTAAAAACTCGTTAAGGAAAAAAGGCATTGCTGCTTCCGCAATGTCTATTCTGATAAGAATACTTTCAGTTAGCAAATTAAATTCCTAGTTGACAAAAATAAAATTGAAGGATGTCCTGAATTTCTTAAAGTTCAAAAATTAGTTGTGTATATGCATGTTCATTTAAGGAAGGAGTAAGTTTTCAATTTTATCCTTCTTTTCTGTTCATTGAAGCTAGTATATTAATGTTACCAAGAGTAAGTATTTGTGAATTCATTTGAGGAATACTGAATTCTATATCTACTGGGGATATTGAAAGCTGCTGTTCTTTAAACACACTGACTATTTTTACTCTCTTTTCCTCTTGCTTTATAAGCAAGAGTAGAAAACACAAAATTGTCATTGTGCAACTCTCAGCAACCCTTGCTACCCTTAACACACTCTTTTGTCTTCAACTACATTAAGACCATGTTATTAATATTTCAGGATTCTTAGAAAGGATCTCTCAAAATATAGTAGCAGTTTTTCATGCACACAGCCATTTCACTGCCTACACTCAAAATGACCTTCTGAATTGATGGCTGAGTACATTTCTTTGCTCTGTGTGGTGCACAGCCTTGCAGCATTTGGTGCATGAATGTGTAAGTACATCCCATGTTTATTCACCACTTATTTGCATCTTAAAATCTACACTACATCTTCCATTCTAAACAAAATCTCCATGAAACGTGTACAGCAAGCATTGACATGTGCTATGCTTTTCCCTCATTCTCTTTTAGGTGGAAACTATGCCACTACAGTTTTGAAGGACAGTGACTTGGTAAGTGTGTTTGGAGAGAGCACACCCAAGAGACGCTTTCCTTCTGCCCTCTTGCTGGTGAGGATTCACTAGATGGGGTGCAGCAGGAGTGCTTTACTAGACAGTTCATATATGCCACTGTGGGAAAATGAGTTCACATATGCCATGCAAAGCTTTCTTTTCCTTTAGCTTTGCCTTAATATTTTTCTGCTGTCTTTAAATAAAAGAAGATATTAATAAATGAGAGTGTAGAAGAGAAACAAATCTTTTCTATCATTGGCTCACCCAGTACCATGCAGTAAGTAGCAGGATAATCTTCTGTACACATTTCTTTGTGGAATACAGCACTTACATGTAACCACTTTTGTTTAAAAACAGTAATAAAATAGTTCTTAAGGCAAGGTAGTATCCACAGCATTTCTTAGTGTATAGATGAGGTATGGATTTCCTGGTGGCTCAGACGATAAAGAATATGCCTTCAATGCAGGAGACTTGGGTTGGATCCCTGGGTCAGGAAGATTTCCTGGAGAAGAGAATGGCTGCCCACTCCAGTATTCTTGCCTGGAGAATTCCATGGACAGAAGAGCCTGGCAGGCTACAGTCCATGGGGTCACAAAGAGTCAGACACGACTAAAGGACTAACACACACACACACACACACGAGTTGTACTACTCAATTTAAGGAAATAGTCATTACATATAAATATTTAGTCATTTTTCTCCTTTTTAGAGAAATACAGAAAGATTTATAGTACCTGATTGCCTTTATAGTTCATCTTTTAAGCTATATTTTAAAAACTTGCTAATGATCATATCAATTGTGATGATATAGCAAGCATTCATTGAGAATTTATAATGTGTACATGCATTATTTCATTTAATCTTCACAACAATCCTGTGAGATTGAAGCTTTTCATTTTCCATCTGGCAAAGGAAACAACTGAGGGTTTTGGGTAACATGTCCAAGGTCACACAGTTAAGTGGTGGGGTCAACATCAGGTTCTTCTAAAAATTTTCATGTAGTTATACAAAGTTATAACTGACTTCAAGCAAAAATGTGACATTGATATAATTGAGTGCTGGGGAAACAGAGGTGCTACTATCTTCTATTTGTTCACCCCCAGGCCATCCAGTTGCTACCTTCATCAGTCACATATCTGTGACCCACTTTCCAGGTCCACATCCTTCAAAGCTGCCCTGTTTAATAAGGTAACGACTGGCCACAGGTGGCCCTGGGGCACTTGAAATGTGGCTGGTCCAAATAAGTATGAAATACACACAAGATTTCAAAGGCAAGAGATGAAGGTTTGATCCCCAGGTCAGGAAGATTGCCTGGAGAAGGAAATGGCAACCCACTCCAGTCTTCTTGCCTGGCAAATCCTATGGACAAAGGAGCCTGGTGGGCTACAGTTCATGGGGTCACAAAGAGTCAGACAGGACTCAGCATACACACACACACACACACACACANGTAAGGCGATAAATGCAAGATTCTTCATAGAAAGGATGCACTTATTTTAGCTTCAGGGTCCCTTCAGGTAGTTTTAATCCAACTCTTGTTTACTACACCCTTCTCAAAGCACGCTTACTCTGCGTGCCCTTATGTCTGAAGGAAGCCATGGTGCTATTCAACAAGTTTCTATAATACACACCATCCCATTATTTTCCTGCTTTTAGAATTCCAAAGGGGGAAAAAAATTACCTTCCTATAGAAAGGAAAAATGCAACATATATAAAATTAGTAAAATGGACTGATTCTAGACCTTAGAATTTGTGGAAACTCACTAGAGTTTCAATCAGAACAGTGCTCAGTTCAAGAGTGGTGGCTTTCAAAATATGTAATCACAGTATTTTCTTTTTCTTTTTTAAAATTCATTTTTAATTGGAGGATAATTGCTTTACTTATACATGGTATAAGTGTTATAAATTTATTCCAAATCCTGTATTTATTACAAATGTGTATATAAAAAGGTTTTCTATGTTGTTGTTCAGTCACTTTGCTGTGTCTGACTCTTTGTGACCCCAAAGATTTTCTATTGGTTATTTAGAAATATGTCAATAGTTATGAAACATAAAAGAAGATTTATAAAACAAAATCAGATCAAATTTCTTAAACACAGGAACATTCAAGTTGTCAAATTAAAAAGATACTAATTAAGGAACTCACTATCAAAGTATATTATTGGGTAGTTTTAGAAACCATTTACTCTTTAACTTTTCATCTTTGTAATTGAACTAGAATCAGTTTATTCAACTCAACAGATATTTAACAAGCATTAACAATATGTGAAAAACACCTAAATAGCTAAGCATTTTGTGTCTCCAATATTAATAAAATAGGATACCTACAATTGAGGAGCTATTGTCCAAGATAGAAACAAATATGCTAACAAATTAAATATATTTATATATATATATTTCTTTTGCAGGTGACAAATGCTCCCTGAGGAATGAGAAATAACTTTCAATTAGAAAAACATTCAAATAATACAGGCTAAGGAAAAAAAATCCTACTCAACAGATATTTAACAAGCATTAACAATATGTGAAAAACACCTAAATAGCTAAGCATTTTGTGTCTCCAATATTAATAAAATAGGATACCTACAATTGAGGAGCTATTGTCCAAGAGATAGAAACAAATATGCTAACGAATTAAATATATTTATATATATATATTTCTTTTGCAGGTGACAAATGCTCCCTGAGGAATGAAAAATAACTTTCAATTAGAAAAACATTCAAATAATACAGGCTAAGGGAAAAAAATCCTAAATTACCTTCATTTCTTTACTGTGTATTTTTAAATTGCATTTTGTTATAAAGTTGACTTATTATTATATTAATAGTTAATTTTGGAAATATATATAACAGTAAAATGAGAGTCACTCATAATTTTGCACCTCAAAATATTATTGTTATTTTTTATATTTCTTTTTGTTCATTTTTCTTCTCGTAAATATATTTAAAATAGAATTTGAATAATGAATGTTTGTTAAGTTGCTCTTTTTCATTTAATATTATGTTATAGGGATTTTCTATCATTACATATATTTTAGAACATAGACTTTAATGGCTGCAAAATAGTCTACTTTAAAATTTATCTTCAATAAAATACAGTGGAAAATAAACTTTTTTTCTAACATAAATATATCTGTGCTGAACTCTTTTATAACACATTGTTGTGTGAATAAATCTCAGAATAAATCCAGAAGTGAAATTACTGAATCAAAGAAAATGAATATTTTAAGGCTTTTGACAGGTTAACAAATTGCCTTCAATAAAGATTGCTAATTTGTGCCAGTCAGCAATGTATGAGAATTTTCAATTACCTGCAAACTCAAACATACCATTATTGTTCTAAAAACAAAATGACAAAAAAAAGAGAGGCCACATTTCCTCAGGTTACCAGGTGAACATGTTTTATTTCGCATTTCTTTGATTTCTAATCAGGTTACACTTCTGCAGGTTTATTTGTTTTTTCATTTCTCTTATTTCTGCTTTATTTTGTGATCTACTTATTTTTCCCCTGAGACATAACATTATTTTTAATATGTTTAAGTTTTTAATATTAAAAATTTTATCATTTTTCATAAATATTGAAAATATTTACCCAGACTTACTAACTTACTAATATCTTTTCATTGTGTTGTTGCTTTGTTTATCTTTTTTTTTTTTGAACATAAAGAAGTTTGAAATTTTGAAACTGAAAGATCAACCCGTTTTTCCCTTTATGACAAGCTTTCGTCTTATCTGTCTTATGTTTGTCTTTTGTTTTGTCTTGGTTTATGTCTTATGTTTTGTGTTATGTCTTATGTTTTGTTTTTTGTTTTATATCTTACGCATTTTGTCTTATATTCGTCTTTCTGACAAGCTTGGAAAGCCACCTGTCCACTTGTAAAGTTACATAGTAATTGACTGAAATTTTGCTTTGGTACTTTACATTAAAGTCTTTAATTTTTCTTTGCCCCGTTTAATATTATCCAGCTGTTTTACTTAAAATTCTACATATTGATGCTAATATTATAAACTCTCCATTTTTGCCTGATAAAATTGCCTATTCTTTTATTTGAAACCCTTTGAACTTTTTATATGACACTGTTTCAATTAATCCGATTTTTTTATCTCACCTAAGAGTTCCATTCTTAAAATAGTCCTTCTGAGTTACAGTTGTTATAGGCTTTTCAAATTTTTACTTTATTTTTGTGTTTTTAAAAATTGCTACAAAATATCTAGAGTGGGTGTCATTTTAAAGATGTTGCTTCTAATGACTGATTCCTCTCAAACAGCAAAACAATTTTTTCCTCAGTTCAGTGATAGCTCCTCTGGATGGTCTGGCTTCTGTTAGCTTGTTCAATGTTCTAGCTATTTTTTTACCATGTGAGCTTTTTAAAAAGTTTCATTTTACTTATATAATCTATAATGTTCAGTTCAGTTCATTATAAGGGTGGTGTCATCTGCATCTATAGTGTTAGAAGACATGTATCTTATTCTACCAGGGCTAACCTCTTTTTCAAAGTTTTCCTCATCACAATGGTCTTTATCAATACAATTTGAGTTATTATATACTGACCACTATTGTGTGATTTTTAATATTACACATTTTAAATCCCTTTGTTTTCATTTTGTATAAAAATAATTTTACTTTACTCCATTTCTACATTCTTCATCTTTCCACTTAATATGATAATTTACTTATTTTTATTTTTATCCTCTCAACCTATCATCAGTCTCTGATTTTATTTCATCTCTTTCAACTGATATGTTAGTAAGTGGTTTTTCTTCAATAATATTATATAGGCATCATTTTTATAAACCACTTCTATATTTGAATACATTTTGTCTCCCTTCACCAGCAAAGATAAATCAGCTGATTGATTGTACAATTATCAGATCAAATTAAAAGTTCACCAAAGGTGCTATGTTTGGCATTTAGGGTTGCACCAAACATTTTAGTAATTTTTTTCTTTTTCTGAGTGAATATTTATAAAGGATCTGTGGTCCTGAAGAGGGCTGCCCATTAGATTTTTTAGCTTGTTTTCTTTTTGCAGAACTAAGATGTGTTAGGTATGAATCTGCTCTCATGGCTGTTGTGCATAGGAATATGTCTATGGGTTCCTGATCTAGCTCACAATCTATTTCAGTGTCCAGCTGACAATGAAGGTGAAGGTGAAGGTGAAGTCGCTCAGTCGTGTCCGACTCTTTGCGACCCCATGGACTGTAATGTACTAGGCTTCTCTGTCCATGGGATTCTCCAGGCAAGAATACTGGAGTGGGTTGCCATTTCCTTCTCCAGGGGATCTTCCCGACCCAGGGATCGAACCAGGGTCTCCCGCACTGGAGGCAGACGCTTTAACCTCTGAGCCACCAGGGAAGCCCCCCCAGCTGACAATAGGTGCTGAATAAATAATTGTTAACTCCATTAATACATTAAATAGCTTCAAACAGTAACAGCTATTCACAACACAATCTCCCTGTATTGTTTATGGCATACTTATAACATTTTTTTTAAATATTTGATTTGATAGCATATACTGAAGAGTCAGAGAAGCAATGGCACCCCACTCCAGTACTCTTGCCTGGAAAATCCCATGGACAGAGAAGCCTGGTAGGCTGCAGTCCATGGAGTTGCAACGAGTCGGACATGACTGAGCAACTTCACTTTTACTTTTCACTTTCATGCATTGGAGAAGGAAATGGCAACCCACTCCAGTGTTCTTGCCTGGAGAATCCCAGGGATGGCGGAGCCTGGTGGGCAGCCATCTCTGGGGTCGCACAGAGTCAGACACAACTGAAGCGACTTAGCAGCAGCAACTGAAGAGTAACAAATAAACTGGTGTGCTGGGTATACCAGTTGATTATCAGTGTGACAATGAATAACAGACCTGAT
Source organism: Aepyceros melampus (assembly GCA_006408695.1). Lineage (NCBI taxonomy): Eukaryota > Metazoa > Chordata > Mammalia > Artiodactyla > Bovidae > Aepyceros > Aepyceros melampus. Next base: position 364,423 of record SJXQ01001636.1, on the reverse strand, counting down.
ATTTATAGTGATGCCACCTCCTTTACTGAGAAGTGCCTATGTCTGCTACCTTATGCCTGAGAAAGGACTGAATACTAAGTACCCACCAGGCATTAAGCTGCCTTCTCCAATAAAAGTCCCACTTCAATGAATCTTCTTTGCTGGCTTACTGGCTCTTCCCACAAGGTTCTCTATTCTGGCTTCCATTGTATAGTCGCTGTCAGCCAAATTCCCCAGGCTGTGATTCTGCTCTGTCTCCCTTACTACTATTCAGACTTGACACTGAGGTCAAGGTCATAAGATTTGGAGCCAAGTAGACTGAGTCTGAGTCCTCACCCTGCCACTTTCTACTGTACTTTATTTGTCTCACTCAAAATTTCATCTTTTGGAAAGTAGATCAGATGATAGTGCATATCTTAGAGAATTTTCAAGGTTTGAGACATTAAATGCATGCAAATTATTTAATGGACTACTTTCACATAGTGACCACTCAAAAAAATGTTATATATTGTCACCATTGCTGCTGTTGTTATTAACTGGCCCTGGCACCTGACACCAAAAGTGAATTTGTTTTAAACACCTTTTCAGAAACCATTTGTTTCACTCTGTTCCCTTTAAACTGGCATCAACCACACTAAATTGTATTTTCTCTATTGACTTAGAAATCATCATTTGGTTTACAGAAAGAAGACGTATTTATAAGAAAATTAATATTTATCTAGTCCTGCCCTCCACTGAGCCTCCTTGCTTGGGCTCTGCTCTTTGAAGCTCCTCATATGGCATGGCTATGCCAGCATGATCCTAGTTCTCCAGTGGCAAAGTGTTTGGCTACCTGGCACTCAGCCTCCCTAAAAGAAAGTTTTCCTGTCCTGAAGCTGTCATACCTGTAGGACACCAACTCTCTATCTGAATCTGCACTTTGACTTATTGGATTTTCATCATTTTGTCTCATATAGCTGCTTGTGAGTTTATAGATAGAGCCATACACAAGTGATCTGAATAGAATAAACTTTGCCCCATTTTGACACAAATCGTGATTATGAATGGGAATAATATGAAATAGTACAAGCTAGTTTTATCAATGTATCCCAATGTTTGACAGCTTAATTTGATAAAATTTAATGTACTATGTGCCAGTCTTGAACAAAATAATCATAGTTCCTGCCTCAGTGTTCTGCAGTATAATAGGGAAAACAAATCTTAAACAACTGATCTCCAACATTCATGAAACAATGACTGCAATAGCCTGAGATATAACACAGTAAGTGATTAGTTTCATTATATCAATATAGAAATTGCTTTACCAAGTATAGCCATTGTTACACTCCAAGAATCCTTAGTTGTTATAACAAGCGTTTTGTGAAATCTGTTAAATGGTTTCTTTATAATCAAAGAAACACAAACTTGTAACTTTTTTTCCAAAATTCCAGATGAGAAATTCTTGCTCAGAGTTGATATTTCAAGAATCCATTTCTACATGAATGCATGTATATATGCCTATACTTTGCTTAGAAAGGAGGAAACTTTGCAATCAATGGCTCAGCTCCAGAGCTTAGCAAGAAGCCCATTTCTTTGTAGCCTCAAAATTTACTAGAAAATTTCACTTTTTACCTAGATTAATGGAGTGTTTTATCCAGAAAAAATTTGGTATGTTTTAGTCTACTTCCAGTACTTTTGGCCTTTTGCCCAGTTTCAATCAAAGCAACATTTTTTACTGTAAAGTGGTTCTTTTTGTCCCATTGATGTATCTTTGGCTTGTTAAATGCATGCTCAGTTCATTCCTTTCCATCAACCTTTTTCTCAGGTTGATTTCTAAAGGGAGATAATATGTTTAAACTCTACGCTAGCTCTTCCACTTGCCTTACATCAAATCCCATAATTGAATTGCAAACAGACATTAAGGTAACTAACCATCAGGAGGGAAAAGGGTACAGCACGTGTTGAACCAAATCCAGCACGCTGATTCTGGAATCTGACCAGAATGAATGAGTGACCACATTTCTATTTTCTCAGTTGGAAATGAAATCAAATATACATGCCTCATCAAAATCTTTGGTACCATTATGGCCTCAGAAAATTAACCATAGCTTCTCTTTGCAAAATTTGGAGAACTCACATCATTAACATTTGAATATTGCTGAGAATTGGCTTCCGTGGTAGCTCACGTGGTAAAGAATCTGCCTGCAATGCAGGAGACCCCGTTTCAATCCCTGGGTCAGGAAGGTCCCTGGAGAAGGAAATGGCAAAGCCACTCTAATATTCTTGCCTGGAGAATTCCATGGACAGAGGAGCTTAGCAAGCTACAGTCCATGGAGTTGCAAAGAGTTGGACATGACTGAGAGATGAAACACACACACACACACACACACACACACACACATTGCCAAGAACCATATTTTACAGGGGTAATTTTCAACTGATGGTTAAGATTGCCCACACTCTCATTTATTCACTTTATTAATGTCAATATTTGTATTTGAAAAATCTCATCAATTACTTAACTGTATGGAGAAGGAAATGGCAACCCACTCCAGTATCTTGCCTGGAGAATCCCATAGACAGAGGCTACAGTCCATGGAGTTGCCAAGAGTCAGACATGACTAAGCACTTAACTGTAATTGGCATGGAAGAGCACACAAGTCGTGGTACATCTGTTGACATCCTTGATATGCTTTGGTTATGCTAGCTGTTGAGAAAGACTCTTATCTCTTTAGTTGTCAAGATCCACATAAGATCTTAATCTCTCTTGAACAGAAACAAAATCTGTATTTTCCCCACTGGATCTCCAGAATCCTCATAGTAAGAAGCTTCACACTTGCTCAGTAAACACTTGTGGAATCAACAAATGGATGATCAATAAGTTAACTCTCAAAGGATGATTTTCAGTTTTTGACACAAAACCTCCACATTACTAGAAACATTATGCAGGTTGATTATTCAATAACTACCCACATTCCTGAGCTTCCATCTTTTTGCACCTGAGTCCTTCCTAATTTCTATTTTTTGGAAATCTTTAATCTTGTGCTTATTTTAGAGGTTTGGCTGCTGAAACCTGGCTCCCTGGCTCCCTTCACCTCACTGTATAAACTGAAAGGGTAGTCTTGGCTCTGATCTCAATTCATGGTCAAGTGACTCCTCTCTGAGGCTTTTTCAGAAAATTATTGCAGTAGAGTTCCTTTACAATGTTGTGTTAGTTTCTGCTGTACTGCAAAGTGAATCAGTTAACACATAAACATACCCACTCTTTTATAGACTTCCTTCCCATTTAGGTCACCACAGATCACTGACCTCAAAAACAGCCAGCAGGAAACCAGAAGAAGCCAAGTCTTAAAGATTTCTGGTGAAGTATTTTCTCTGAGGTTTTCTCTGTGGTTTTAAATTTTTTCTTTGTGGTTTTCTCAATTATTCTTTTCACCTCAGAGACAAACAAACAAAAACAACCTTGATTTGTCCCATGGGTAAGAGCAGAATTTACTCTAAATGTCTCTCTTACAGAAAATCTGCCAGAAAATTTTCAGATATTCACTTGACAGAGAAAACTGATGCCTCAATTATATCAAATGACAATCTTACTCTATGTCCTTGATGAAGAATATTAAAAATGTAAGCGGCTTCATGCATATTGCAAACCATTATAAATATAGCAACCTAATTCCTTTTCTTTATAATTTGAGGGGAGTTTATGAGGTCTTTCCAAAGAAGTGTTAAAGTCATGGTTGGCTTTCTGATTCAAGAACACAGACCTAGTGTTCATCTCTCTCTTTCAACATCCTAGCGAAATGGTATTAAATAAACCCATTACATCAGAGAAAATTGTCCATACAAAGATTTTTTTTTTAAATTTAACAAATTTCTGAAAAACAGAAACAGAGTAGAAACCTAGTAACGGATTTAAAACAGCAATGCAAAATATGACAAGGAGGATGACCACAAAAAAAGAGAGTTTATCTTTCAAGCCCAACTCCAGAGAGGTCCCAAACTCGACTAATGAGGGCAAGATAGAGAAAGAACTATGATATGGAAATACCTTCAGAAATAATGTGGGTTTTTTTCAGGTTTATTGAGGTATAATTGACAAATAAAATTGTAAGACATTTAAAGTGTTTATTGTGATGGTCTTAAATATATATATATATATACATTGTGAAAGGATTCTCCCGTCCAGCTAATTAACACCTCTGTTAAATTTATTTATATTTTGGGGGTGAGAACATTTCAGTTCTGCTCTCTTGACAAATTTAAATTGCACAATGAAATGTTAGCAACTATTGTCATCATGCTATGCATACATTGCTCAGAACTTACTCATCTCATAACTGAAAATTTGTACCCTTTTACCTACTTCTGTCTATTACCCTCTGTGCCTGTCATCTTCTCATGGCAACCACTTTTTTACTCTTTTTTTTTTTTTTTAGGAAGAACTTATGGCTTAAGGCTGGTATTTCCTTCATTCTTCACTTTCAAGATAACCCAGGTTTTTCCCTGGCAGACATTTGAAAATTCTAAATAAATTTACCAAGCTACCTTGGAAATATAGGGCTTCTGGAACTCCAGAAGAAAGCCTTCCTAATCTTGCATGTTGGAGCATGCTAAGTTGCTTCAGTCGTGTCTGACTCTGTGCGACCCCCTGGACTGTAGCCCACCAGGCTCCTCTGTCCACGGGATTCTCCAGGCAAGAATACTGGAGTGGGTTGCCATTTCCTTCTCCCCACACTTTAAAAACTAGTTTCTTTCCTTTTCATCCTCAAGTTGATACAGCAATAAGCCCTTTTACGTCAAGAGAGTTCAGAGAATATTTTCTACTCATTGAAAATACCTAGTGGGAAAATTCCCTACAGACACAATAACAGGAGAGAAACTCAGACTAGTTTCCTTTAAATTCAACTAAGTCCTCAATTTCTAAACATGAATAAACAGCTAAAGATCACTACAAACATGAAGAAAAACAGCAGCATTGAAAAAAAATCTCCAAAAGAACAAACAGAATAGATTCCCTAGTATATTTTATAATCAACCTTCATATACAATTGAAATCCTTCTTGTGGTTGCAGAATATAATATAAATGTTATAACCTTGACAATGTGAAAGACACAAAGTGGGAGGGGCAGAAGAAACAGAAGTAAAAACAAGGGTACAGACGTCAGTGGCACCATCATTCAAGCTAGCAAAGACTGTCAAGAGATATTGCTCAAATTTGATGAACTAAAAAAGAATATATCATGTAAAGGCAGAAATGTAGCTAACAGAAGCAGTATGTAAAAAATTATGATAGGAGATTGGGAAAAGAGAGTGTAGTGTCAGCTAAATCCTATTTTCTTACATCTTCAAGTAAGTAGCTGTATCAATAAATCAAGTGATATGAGCAATCATGAAAATAAATAAATATACAAACTATATTCTTTCCTCTGGGAAATGGAACTCAGAATATTGAAGGTATACCGGGGACTATTGTTTTTCATCATAAGCTCTTCTGTCCCTTACCAGTTTTTATCTTGCACATACATTAATTTAATGTAAAAAAGTTAAAGCTGGAGATTAGTACCAGAGAATTCTTTTCTCTGATTTGTGGCGAGACTTCCACTGCTTGCGTGCCATGTGCCGTAACTACTGAGTTCGTTCCTCAATGAGTTCAAATGTCACTGGATTGACCAAGTGGTCCTTAGAAAGTGAAAGTGAAGTCGCTCAGTCGTGTCCGACTCTTCGTGACCCCATGGACTGTAGCCCACCAGGCTCCTTCCCTCCATGGGATTCTCCAGGCAAGAGTACTGGAGTGGGTTGCCATTTCCTTCTCCAGGGGATCTTCCCGACCCAGTATGAAGTCTCGTGTGTGTGTGTGCAAGTGAGAGTGTGCGACTCTCTTGCAAATGATGGGGTCTGACTATGGTGGGGGATTTAACACCATCACCCAAGGACTTTTATTCAAACTGACCCTGAGCCCACCTCTGGGAGGCTGATTCACTTCTATTTAAGCAATGCTCTTAGGCAGCTGGCTAATTTGAAAAAAACCTAATTTGTGCTAAAGTACTAACAAATAAACATTAATGTGTTAAAAATTACCTTCCTAGGTAACGAATTTGCATTTTAATTTGGAGTCTCCAGAAGGTCAAAGCTGAAATTCCAACAGTGGCTCCCTTGGGGAAATCTGAGCCGTTTATACAAACTGATTCTGGGAGAACATTTCGCTCTGGGAGGCGTGTGGGTCTCTCTAGCTGCATCGTGTGGGTGGGACATTAGGCACACACTTCCAGACCTGTGGGCTTCCTGATAGCTCGGTTGGTAAAGAATCTGCCTGCAATGTAGTTGGGGAAATCTGACCGTTTATACAAACTGATTCTGGGAGAACATTTCGCTCTGGGAGGCGTGTGGGTCTCTCTAGCTGCATCGTGTGGGTGGGACATTAGGCACACACTTCCAGACCTGTGGGCTTCCTGATAGCTCGGTTGGTAAAGAATCTGCCTGCAATGTAGGAGACCCTGGACAGATTTCTGGGTCAGGAAGATCCGCTGGAGAAGGGATAGGCTATGACTGAATCATGCATGCATGGAGACCAGGACTGTGGGAAGTTCTGCCTTTTGTGTACTGAATATACAGTAGCTTCAATATGCTTAGGAATTCATTTTAAATATATCAAAGTTAAGTGATGGCCATTACCAAGTTGAAAGTGAAAGCGTTAGTCACTCAGATGTGTCCGAATCTTCGAGACCCCATGGACTGTAGCCCACCAGGCATCTCTGTCCATGAGATTCTCTGGGCAAGAATCTGGGAGTGGGTAGCCATTCCCTCCTCCAGAGGACCTTTCTGACCCAGGGATTGAATCCAAGTCTCCTGCACTGTGGGCAGATTCTTTACCCTCTGAGCCACCAGGGAAGCTATTGTTACCAAGGTAGTTTCAGATTAATTGATTCACTTGTTAAACTGTATATTATATGACTGACTAAGAGGATTTCTCAAGAGGAAAGAAGTCTGTCATAGAAAGTTTCTGGAGACTTCCTTGGTGGTCTAGTGGTTAAGACTGTGTGCTCCCAGTGCCGGGGACAAAGGGTTCAGTGCCTGGTCAGGGAACTAGGATCCTGCATGCCACACAGCACAGCCAAAAGAAAAGAAAAATATATTCAAAAATAAAAGTTTAAAAACATGAAAACAAAAATAAAATGAGGTCTCTAAAGAGGGTTTCTGGGCTTCCCAGGTGGTGCTAATGATAAAGACCTGCCTGCCAGTGCTGTTGCAGGAGATGTAAGAGACATGCCTTCGATCCCTGGGTTGGGAAGATCGTCTGGAGAAGGAAATGGTAGCCCACTCCAGTATTCTTGCCTGGAAAATCCCATGGAAGGCTATATCCTTGGGGTCACAAAGAGTTGGACACAGCTGAAGTGACTTAGTAGTGCATAGCAGTGGGAAAGAGGGTTTCTGCTTTCAGATTTTTGCTAAACTGTGCAATCTCCAGCCATCTTTGGGGAAGCTGTGAACATTAACAGATCCCCCACAGTACAGATGGGAAAACTGAGGCAGAAAGGTTAAAGATGTGCCCAAGGCAAGGTTGCTTTTCTAACCTAGGCAGTGTAGTTGAACCTATATGTCAGGCGTACAAACCTCTTCTCATGCTTTTGGAAGCTACAGGTAACGATGCGCAGTTGTGACAGGGAAATGGGGCTATGCTTTGGGACCACCCGACTCTATTTCATTCAGAAAAAGCAAAACAGTGGCAAAACCACATCGTCCAGTCATCTGCCTTCCACAACTGGTTTTCCTGATACATGTTTGAATTGACTATTTTAAGAAAATTTCCTGATCATCTAATGCAGGAGTAGGCAAACCTCTCTGTAAAGAGCTCTCCCGCGCGCTCAGTCGCATTCGATTATTTGCGAAACCATGGCTGCCCTGCCCATAGGATTCTCTGGGCAAGAATACTGGAGTGGGTTGCCATTTCCTCCTCCAGGGGATCTTCCCAACCCAGGGATCGAACGTGAGTCTCCTGCGTCTCCTGCAACGGCAGGCAGATTCTTTACACTGAACCAGCTGGGAAGCCCTGTAAAGAGCTAGATAGTAAATAATTTAGGCTTTGCTGGCCCAGGGGAAGACCAAGGATATTAAGAAGGTACTCATATAACAAGATAAAATTCTAAGAAGTTTTTACAAGTTTTTATTGATAGAATTCAAAATATAATAGTAACAATTAAGTGCTATTTTGCTCATGAGAATGGAATTCCTGACTGGAAGGATATTTTACACAATTGGAGTTCAAAGAAAGTGTTCCTTATTATTAAATCAATTGCAAATGCCATCTATAAAAATCATTCTTAGCTCTTAGATCATAAAAACAGGTGTCAGATCTGGGGGTCACACTTTGTCAACATTAAACTAGTGCAACATATTCATTTTTGAGATGAATGACTTGACCACCCCACTTCTTCTGCAGCATGCCAGGATCAAGCCTGGAATCCAAGGTTCCTAGATCTCTGTTATCTTGCAGTGTCTCCTGGAGTTCCAGGCAGCTACTAATCTGAGACATGATAGAATGCAGAGGCAAAGGGAAGGCAACCGAGCAAAATTACTTGAACAATAGTTCAGAGATAAGACAGAGCCCAGGTTCCTCCTCCAGGGCTATACAGGACAATCGGATAGACATCTCTGGGTTCTTTAGGAACTCAGGTCCCCACCCAGAAGGAAAACAGGAACTCCAGAGATCCCAGCCTGATTGGAATCAGAAAGTTAATAATTATGATTCTTGGAACACTACCTCACCACTAACCAATCAGAAGAAAGTCTTACACCCTGCAGCAGTCACCCCAAACATTGCCTTTCAAAAACCTTCCTGGAAAACCAAATTAAAAGTAAATTCTTTAATCTAGTACTGAACCAAATTAGTCAAATTACCCTACCGGGAGGTAAGATAATTCATAAAAAGTTTATTCTTTTGTACCAATGGTTTAAGAAAGGGATGCAGCCTGATTTGAGGGTTGATGTGCTGATTAAGAGAGATAATAAATATGAAGTAAAGCGCAGTGTCCAGTGTGTATTAGCTGCTCATTAAAAGGGTGAAAGTGAAAGTGAAACCGCTCAGTCGTGTCTGACTCTTTTGTGACCCCATGGACTGTAGCCTACCAGGCTCCTCTGTTTATGAGATTTTCCAGACAATAGTACTGGAGTGGATTGCCATTTCCTTCTCCAGGGGATCTTCCCAACCCAAGGATTGAACCCGGGTCTCCCGCATTGTAGACGGATACTTTACCCTCTGAGCCACCAGGGAAGCACACATTAAAAGGGTAACATACGAAAGTAGGATGTAACCGGCTGCAAAGGTGCAGATAATCCATACATTTAAAAATATATAATAAATATATCAAGCTCCAGTTTTTGTCTCTTTTTTAATAGAACTGGATTAATTTCAAAACCATTGTAAGATAACATGGTCAGTGTTTTATTTCCCTTGTTAACATGACATGGAAAACCTTGGATTGAATTCTGGCTCATAGCATTGGCAGCTTATTTGCACAAGATCGTTTTATTTAAAAAATATGTAAACACATTTTTAAAATTAAGTAAATCACTGAGTTGGGTTTTGAGGTTTCTTTTTTCTATCAATAGTTGATGAGACAGACGATCTCCTACAGCAAACCACAGTTCCGTCCTATTTTCTGCCCTCTATTTCCTTCCATTGTTTCCACTCCCACCTTGGAGTTAGCTTTCATAAAAATAGACAAAGAGGGGAAAAAATGACAGAAAAATCTACACCAAAAATTGACTTGCTCTTTTGAGAACAGAATGCACTATAATCCCATAAATAGGTAGGTAATTCTAAAATGTCAGTTGTAGACGGTTTTCACATAAGATGCAATAAATCCTCTAGAAGCAAGTTCACATAAAGCCTGCTAAATTTAAATTAACTCCATAAAAATTATTGAACACAAGCAAAAAGAATGCAATAGAGAAATGACTTATTCTTTCCCCTGCCTGCCTCAAAAACAGACAGTCTAATTACTTGAGGAGCTATTTCTCTTTGGTGAATTTGCTGGGATTCAGTGTGAACAGCAGAAGTCCCAAAGAAGACAGAGTGGAAGTTCCAAAGAAGACAAACACAGAGGAGAAGAAAATTAATTAGTAGACTCAGCATAAGGCATAATTCTACTACCAGAAACAGCTTAGAAGAAGCCCTCGTCTAAATACCTGTAAAGGAACTGACTCAGATGAAGGCTTCAGATGAAGACTGCTAGCTCTAATCTTTGGCGGTATCAGTTTGGGATTCTCTCTCAGGGGAGTATTGTTAACGGCTCCAACAAAGGCAGTTAGGCTTCCAAATTTAGATGTAAGTGACTTGACTGGTAGGACAAATGAAGGGCTTCAGTATTTTTGAAAGAGACTAGAATCTATTCTAATCTTAAAGCCCAGAGGTTACTACCAGAATGATCACACTGAAGCAAGAAACTAGCTTGACCTTTACAATTTTCTAAGACATGAGTTATTAATACATATTTATAATAAATCAGAGCAGAGAACTGCTAGACACAAATAAGTTATTTCAACTTTATAGGGGACAACAATGTTAAAATAGAAGGCAGCATGCAAACTATGCAAATCACTACATACATATTTAATATGTAGTTTGTTAAATAAAGATTCTTTATTCTCACCTCTATCCTTTGTTCTTATGCTCCCACTTAAGACACTGAACATTTGCTATGTTTAAAAAAAAATCATGGATTTCAATATTGCCTTCAAAAACAATTAGACTGTTTCAAGGAAACAATCTAATCTCCAGAGCTCTACAAATTTTGTGGATATTTTCTTTTTATTTCAAACTAAATTTCACATATCAACAACCGTGACTTTCTTTGGTAAAATTTGAGATTAAAGATTGATTTCTTTTCAATTTATTGTTCCAAATTTATTGAAGATATACATATGAGTGTGTTGAGCAGAACTTGATTTCTTATTTCTTACTTTTCTGATATATAAAAGTTTATATTGGGGCTTCCCAGGTGGCTCAGTGGTAAAGAATTTGCCTGCGGACGCAGAAGATGCTGGAGATGTGAGTTCAGTCCCTGGGCTGGGACGATCCCCTGGAGGAGGAAATGGCAACCCACTCCAGTATTCTTGGCTGGAAAATTCTACGGACAGAGGATTCTGACCGGCTAGCACCCATGGGTTTGTAAAGAGTCGGACATGTCTGAGCAACTGAGCACACGTGCACAAAAGTTCAAGAAAGGAAACAAGTGTAAGGAAAAAAATATTACAACCATACGTAATATAAAGAAAAAATATCAAGAAAACCAAATATTGAAGATAAACTAAATGTAGAAAGGGTGGAATTATATTTTTACTTTTTATTATTATCATTATGTTGTCATTGTTTAGTCACAAAGTCATGCCCAACTGTTTGCAACGCCATGGACTATAAGCTGCAAGGCTCTTCTGCCCATGGGATTTCCAGGCAAGAATATTGGAGCAATTTTCCATTTCCTTCTCCAAGGATCTTCCTGACCTAGGGACAGAACCCGAGTCTCTTGCAATGGCATGCGGATTCTTTACCGCTGAGCATGCAGCTTGTGGGATCTTAGTTCTCCAAGCAGGGACTGAACTTGAGCCCTAACAGTGAAAAAGCTTAGTCTTAACCATTAGATGCCAGGGAATTCTCTGTGTTTTTAAAAACATGTAATCCCTACTCTGAACTTGAATATAAAATTACTGAAAATATATGGGTTTATATAGCAGCAATAAATGCTACTATATAATGCTCCATCCTCACCACTGATAATACATTAATCACAGTGATGACACGCGACTCTGAAGCCATTAACACTGAACTTGATTACCCCTGGCATTTCAAAGAAGGACCACCTTTTCAACGAGTTGTGCTATTGCCTTCTTTGCCCCTTGATATTTGGGGTACATAAAGACTAGTGGTTCATTACACATCCACTGATTTCAAATACAAGGTCAGAGCACTGAATAAAGGAAGCAGCTATGTTTTCTTTCACTCCTCACACTACATCGTCTGAATTTAATACTTGAATCATTACGTAAAAAGTCATCCATTAGTAGGTATGCACATCTGTTCATTCGACCATTCATGTTCAAACAAACATTTATTAATTATTATTATAATACTTTTGTTAAGCCTTTATAATAACAGTATTAGTAACACTGATAGCAAGTATTTGTTAAGCACACTAAGTGCAACAGGGTTGGGAAATGTGAAGCTGTTGCCTTCAGGAAGGGAGTAGACCACGGCTCACACTCCCATCTCAATGATGCTTTCTGATAGAGGGCATCCTTTATGGGGGCCTTTCCTATGCATCTAACCCAAGACTATCTGCTTATAGAAGGAACTTGAGTAGAAAGATGGCATCTATAACAACGGGTGACCCTTCAAGCAGAGCGTTGCTGAAGGAAAAAGAGTTTGGTCACAAAGCTGGTTCTACCCAGAAGAAAATAAAACAAAACTTAGTACTGCTAGCCAGGGATAGATCATGGTGGTGGGCACTCTAAGTTTTTATCCGACTGATTTATACAAGTCCCCTCTTTTTAGGGGGATCACAGCCCAGTTAGGGATTCTCTCATTAACTCAATGTACATACTACACTTGCTGTTTCTCCATTTAGAAGCAAAGGTTATAAGGGAACGAATGAAATATGTTCCAAAGCCAAGGCCAGACCAAGAGAAACACATGTTAAATAATCATTTGATTAACTCCGACAGCGTCACCAGTCATTGTCATCCAAACGACTTGCCAGCCTGAATTGTCACAAATCATGATTTATGTGGCAGAAATGACTACAGTAATAACTGCTCAGTGCCCCCTCGTCTTTTTTGTTATGTTGACGGGGTTGGAGGAACTCAGAAGAGGAAGAAAAAGAAGCTTTACAAGATTCACCATTGCAGTTATTACCGACACATTACAATTCTCTGCTGAGGTTTTTGATTGTGGGTCTCTTCACATTTACTTCTTGAATATTATTGTATTGTACTGAATATTTTTTGAAGGAGTTTTAAAATTCTGAGTATTCATGACTAAAAAGGGATTTATACAGAATGGATATGATTGGGTTAAACAGTTGTTTTGTTTTTGGTATTGCATTTGGTAGATCAATGACTTTATTTAATTATCTGCCAGAATTGAATAGTATAGATGTCTAACTATTTCAACATTGCTCACATCTGAGAACACAAAGAAAAGCCCAAGGAACTCCTTCCAGAGGCCTAGTCTAGACTAAGTGAAATTTATGGGGCACGTGCACCGTCTCTTTTTGGTGCGGTATACAAACAATACGAGAGATCAGAGCAAGAACCATGACTTCACTATTACACAGAATAGTGCAAAAAAACTATTTATTGCAGATTAACATACACTGGGATTGGCATATATACACGACTACATATGAAAAACATAACCAATGAGAACTGACTACATAGCACAGGGAAGTCTACTCAGTGCTCCGTGGTGACCTAAGTGGGAAGGAAATCCAAGGAAATGGGGTATACATATACGTAACACAACATTGTAAAGCAATTAGAGTCCTGTAAGATAAAAGAGTGTGCTACCACTATACTTTCTAATTGGATGGTGCTAATACCAACTCACTCTCTCCCACTGACTCAGTTATACTCCTGCAAGCTGCAGGGTGGGGGATGCGGTAGATTTGATAATTTATCTAATGTTTTTTGAACACACCAGGTGGACAGATCAGGGTCCCAAGAAATCAGTTTGAATTGCTAGCAGGAATACGTAACTTACTAGGGAGAGCCCACGTGTGTCCACCTGGGCAAGAAGACCTAACAGCTGGCCTGGGCTCACCTCTGGGTTCTCCACAGGACCACTTGGCCAAAAGGGAAGCAGCAAAGCTGCAGGTTCACAGATCTCAGCTCCTCAGCACTGGGACAATCTCTTTGCTTTCTTCAGATCTCGTCTAGTTAAAGCACAAAGAGCAGACCTCCTTTACAGTATATGGCCCTTACAGTACAGCAGGTGGGGATGGTAAGGGCCAGTCTCCAGGCCTCCTTACAGTGTGACAGGTCAGGCAGGCCCCACCCTCAGGGGCTCTGGGAGGTTCTTTGGCTGAAAGTGTTTTGGCAGACTCAGCTTTCTCTGTCATCAGTTTGAATTCATGGGAAAGGGCAAGACGCCAAAAGTGCTTGCAGGTGAATTCTTTGTCCCTTTCAAGTGCATCTGACTTACACAGATGACTTATATGGGTGTTTATCTTATGTTGGGAAGGATTATCAGTTAGGTCAGTAAATCTCTTCCAGGTATAAATTATAAATCACCAGCAAGAATGCCAGGGGAAATAGAAGTCATAATCTGTTTGTATCTCATCCCAAATATCAAACACAAGTAATCACGATGAAAACTGATGCTAATAAAAACAAAAACAAGACTATGATGCTGACAAGTTCCCACAGTGTTGGGTCATGAGGAAAGAGTGAGACAACTCTTGTGTGTAACATATAGATGGGGTGACAGTGAGAATTCACCCATTTAAAGCCAGGAATAGACAAATCAGGTTTATTGACAAATACAAAAGAACTGAATTTTACCAACATAACCTAAATTCATTTCAGACAGACAAAAGTCCTTATTGATCTAAAGCAAATTTCTGGAGTAACTTTCAAAAATGATTATAAGCAGCATGGGAAACAAAACTTTTTGTTAGGATTCTATAGGTATTTATAAGACTGCAGCCAATCTGGATTTTGGGAAATAGTTTAATTTCTTTACTAATTACACTTCCTTTCTGCACATCACAGAACAGTTGAAAACCATTAAAAGTCCCTCGGAACAGCTGTCAAAAGTAGATCAGTTTTGTGTCTGGAAAGTTGAGACCAGGAGAAAAGCTGTATTTTATTTATTAGAATAGAAAACTTTTTCCTAGCCCTGAGGCAGGATCATTCTGAATGAGGTCCAGATTTGAAGACGTTAAAAAAAAAAAAAAAAAACTGAAGTCATAAATCCTCCTCCCAGAAGAGAAAAAAAGGAAAGCATTAAAAAAATTTAGCAGGTGGGTGATCATCTCCATGAACAAAATGAATCTTTTTTCCTCACGGCTATGTCAAGGCTACACTTGGTATGTCAGAAACAGGAGCGGGAATTCATTCCTAGCATATGTAGAAGTGCATGGAGTAACTCCAAAGGCCAGGCTGTGGGGGGACCAGACCTGGGTTCCAGTCCCAGCATTCACCAAGTGAAGGTCTCTGGGCCTCTGTTTCCTCTGAGGACACCAGACTACATAATTTATAAAGTCTCTTTTTAAACTTCTAAAGTTCTATGTCTATATTCCTCCTGTGATCTGACAGACACAATGATTCTGATTGCCAAGCACCAGGCTTCTCTGTCCACGGAATTCTCCTGGCAAGAATATTGGAGTGGGTAACCACTCCATTTTCCAGGGTATCTTCCCGACCCAGGGATTGAGTCCATATTCCCTGCACTGCAGGAGGACTCTTTACCATCTGAGCCACCAGGGAAGCCCTGTTTTAATACACACTAAAGTAATTTACAATTTGGTTCAAAGGCTGTTAGCAGATGAGTTCAGAATATTTACCTTCCTTTCCAGGCCTGATGAGGGCTCTGCCACTGAGCTCAGTACCTGAGCTCGGCCACTTATCAACCACGAGAACATGAGTGAGAGGCTGTGTTATGGACTTATCTAAACAACTTCTCCCCATAAATTCATAACTTTAAGCTCTTTTATTAAAAGATTTTTTTTGATGTGGATCATTTTTAAAGTCACTGAACTTGTTACAATATGGTTTCTGTTTTATGTCTTGGGTTTTCCGGGGGGTTTTTTTGTCCTAGAGACATGTGGGATCTTTATTTTAGCTCCCCAAACAGGAATTGAACGCACACTCCCTGCATTTGAAGCTGAAGTCCCAACCACTCCACCGGGGAAGTCCCCATAACTTTAAACTCTTTACTGAATTTTCTCTTACCTCTCCTAGCAGAGATTCCTGAGTATCCCTGTGTGCTTTTTTCCGCTTACTTAAATCAGAAAAGAGAATGAAGAAAAGAAAGCTTGTGGGTCAAGGTTACTCACTCCACATGTACAATTGAGCAGCTACATATGCCTGGTACAGGGAGGGGAGGACGGATGGGGGGTATGTACTGTGAAAAGGCACCCACTCCAGTGGTGCACATATTAACATAATTACAGGGGAACAAAATGGTGAACTAAAAGGGATGGGCGGTAGTGGTGGAGAAGGGGCTGAGAGCTGGTGTATCTAGGGCTGCCCCTGTGGCTCACTGGTAAAGAACCCGCCTGCCAATGCAGGAGACATAAGAGACATGGGTTCAATCTCTGGGTCAGGAAGATCCCTTGGAGGAGGAAATGGCAACCCACGCCAGTGTTCTTGCCTGGAAAATCCCATGGATGGAGGAGCCTGGAGGGCTGCAGTCCAAAGAGTTGGACATGATTGAAGTGATTTAGCATGCACACATGGGAGGTGGGAGGTAGGAAGCACTAGTAGAAGCAGGGTCACCAGTAAGGAGGCTGTTGAGGGAGACCAGGAAGAGATGACAGTGACCTGGACCGGGGTGGGGGCAAGGAGCTGAGATCAGTGCTTGGGTTCCAAGTGAGTGACATAAAGGTAAAGGACTCACTGTTTTCTTCATTGTGGTCACAAAATATTCTTGGGTGTGAACTTAAGATACCAAACAAGTGACATAAGGAGCAAATCTTGGTTTCCCCCTTGTCTCTGCCCTTCTACATGAGTCATGTCTAGAACCACCTGAGCAGACTAGGCCATCGCTCCCACCGCTGATGACACAATACCACCTGCGAACACAATGGTCTCTTTGGGGATGGTAATCAGGTCCAGGGTTCTGACCACTTAGAGGCGCCACACCTTGATAGCAACTGCATGACAACCTTCACTTACTCTAAGGAACCTGACTGGAGGCCGGATTCCCGAGCATGACACAAACTGCAGCTAGGAATGCAACTGACAAGACATTGTCAACAGCAGCAGAAGGAAAGGAAGAGTTCTTAGGTTTTGAGTTGACATTAAGCAGTTGTTGGTGTGGGCAGGCTCTGTAGGTTTCCAAGTGAGGTCTTTAATTTCCTGTTTCTGCACAGAGTTGATGCTGACCTAATTGGGAGACTGCAGACAGCTAGCTGGTTTCCAGGAAAACTGAAAAGATGAGAGTAGAATTTTCAGATCTGGTACCTTTTTTCCTGATAGTTTTTGTGGTCGTATAGCTCAGTCCTTAGCCCACAGTGCAAAACAGTCATCTCCAGCTTATAAGAAAAAAGGAAATGTCTTGGTTGCTGATAGCAGCCACAAGAAAAACCTCTTCCTTACAGACTGCCTTCTCACCCCCACCTTCTGCACAACTATCATTTAGTAATAAACTGTGTGTTTAGAGGCTCCTTGCCCATTTCCCCCTGTAGGATGCATCCTCTGATCAACAGCAGTGGTAAATGTGCCTGTTCTGTTTGTGATGGTATCTCTAGCACCAAGTATAGCATCTTATATCGGTAGCTGTTCAGGACATATTGGCAGACTGGATAAATGAACAGCAGAATAGCCTTTAGCATCTAAACCTTGATGAGCAGCCCTAGAAGGTAAACATATGACCAGACCACCCTTGACCCTGTGAACCAAGGTTTGTGTGTTAGTCACTCAATCATGTCTGACAAGTTATGACCCAATGAACTGCAGCCCACCAGGTTCCCCTGTCCATGGACTTCTCCAGGCAAGAATACTGGAATGGGTTGCGATTCCCTTCTCCAGGGGATCTTCCTGACCCAGGGATGCAACCTGAACCTCCTGCAGTGCAAGCAGATTCTCCGCCATCTGAGTCACCAGGGAACTAAAGCTTTATAAAGATCATTTTGGGCTCCTTTTCCTGTTCCTATGTTTATTGGTCACCGGGACTCAGATTTCCCTTCAAATAGCCTAGCAACATTACAGCTTCTGCTGAAAGTTGCCAAAAGGGAAACAAGACAATCTCAACCCAGGCAGGCAAAAAGGTTTGCTGATAAAACTTTAAGGGTGGGGGGTGTGGGGAGGCAAAATTTGAATGTTCTGCTTTGAGTATTTGGCACTCAAAGCAGTAGGAAACTCATGGTTCAGGTCACCCATCAGAAAATGAATCCAGAGAGCTGATTCATTTTGAAAAGTTAAAATGTTTAGATATAAAAATGGGGAGAAAAAAGTAATAAATGTTGGAAGGGGCAGGGCTGGTGAGAGGAGAATAAGTCATATCAAAGGCAGCCTTGAGGCCTCAGGCAGATAGGAGAAGAGATAAGTCTCTTGGCTAAGTTAGTCACACCCACCTACACACAATTCTCTTGGCAAAGGTTCCTTTACTAACAAAGCAGGCACATGTTTTAAACAAAACAGTGCAGTGTAACAGCTAGGGTGCCTATAAATGTAGTTTTAAATTAAAAAAAAAAAAAACCATCAAAGGGGGCAGAATATAACAAAACATGATCCATGGTTTGAGAATACAAGAATACTGAGAGTATTAGAGTCCTATGGCCGCAAAGAAAACTCAAATTTCCTCAAAGTATTTTAAATGATGTAGTTTTTAATAAAGGGTGTTTGGACCTTGAGTCACAGACTGCAGAGTTGACATTCACTCCAATGCACTGTGAGGTGGGAAACACATGGTGATTCAGAGCAGGAATCAGAGGTAAGAAAGAGAGAGAGAGAATAGGAGGGGACATTGAGAAAACTCATTTCCTTTTCTTCAGCTCTTCAGGCTAATCCAATGGAACATCTTTCTTGTGAACCAGCTATAAAGACATCCCACCTAGGAGACTTGGAAGGTGTTAATGCTGCTGGCATTGCCACTCAAGGTCTATACAACTAATCAACCCCTAGGAAAGGAGCCTTTCAGGGTTTAAGAATAAAAAGAAAGATTTGGGCATGGTGGTAGACAAACAAATTGACCTTTCAAATGTAAGGCAAAGATAGCATTCTAAACTCCCAGACCAAGTAAACAAAAGCAGGCTACCTCCAACACAACCTAGAGTTCCAACCATATTCTTTCTAACTCCTCAATCAACATCTTTTTAATTCCACTATAGTTTCTCAGTTTTTCTGTCTCTCTCCTTTTAATATCTACTTTATGCTTTCACTTCTTTCATTGGTAATCATCTAGATTTCAAGGTAATTTTTAAATACCCGTTTTGGGTAATAAATAAAATACAATGTCACACTGATCATCTCATGGCCGTTTAAAATCTTTCGAGATGTCCCACTCCATACTCCATCAAATTCCAACAGAAGAGTCGAGATACTCAAAAACCTCATATCCAGCCCCAATTTGTCCCTCAGATATCCTACACTTCAATCATATCAGATTGTGTAGCATTTGTTCTCACTTGAATGGTTTACACACTCTCCATCACTTTCAAAAGATAAAATCTTAACCTCTCTTCTGCAGAACAAAAACATGCTGTCTACAATTTCAATAGACAAGGAATGTTTCCCACTATCAAGCAACCAGCCATCAATGACACTGTACCCTGTGGGGAAGTCAGGATGTTGAAAAACATGATACTAAACCTAAAACAGGTAAGATATATATCTAAGGAAGAGTTTTGATGAGCCCACACTCTTGCATCTTCCCATACATAGACAAGCACTAAACTGTTCACTTAGATGTCTATTTTTTGTGGTCAGCAATAACCTCTTGCTGTTTAACTAGGTAGTTTTTGGGTTTTTTGTTGTTGTTGTTGTTGTTTGTTTGTTCTTTTCAACAGAAACTCTTAGACACACACACATACACAAAACCTATCTTGGTGAAAACAGGTGAGAGTTCTAAATTTACTAGTCAAGTGTTTTGAGATTTTCAATTCTGATTTCTCTTCCCCAAAATCTAATTTTTGAAAGCTCATATAATCTCTGACTTTTCTTTTTCCTATGCATTTGTGACTCTGAACAAGTGAAAAATCAATAATCCTTGAAATCCATGTTTTATAATATGACATCATAACATTTGATGAAACCTCCAAACACTCGCACCTTCAATAGGAATTATTTCAAGTTATACAATGACAAAAGGCTACTACACATTCAATAACTCTTTAAAAAACATTTCCATTTTATTAACTATAGTAGCACCTGCATATATTTGAAAACTAGATTGTGAGAGACTCCATATAGAACAAGGTTTGGCCTCATCCATACAGCATTAACCAGGCACATTTTGCAGTAATTCCTAGCCTATTCTCAACTCCACCAACTCTGTGGTGTACTACTGTGAATGTCAATCAAGTAGCCATTGCTTGGCCAAACTTCAAACAGGTAACTTTACTTCTAAACGTGTCCTTAAATGAGGAAAAAAAGAAAGCTCTATCCAGGAGCAAACCAACAGTTCTGATGAGATGTTGCAGGATAAAGTGGAACTGAAAGTAGCACTAAGGTTTCTAGACCAAATACCTGAGAGAAAAGATACCATAACCAGAATAGGGACTAGAGGAAGAGGAGCTGGTTTTGCAAGGAAGGGCATGAGGTCACTAGGTGGTCACTGGATCTGAGATGTTTGAATTGAGATGTTCAGGAAGCAATTGGAAATACAGGTCTGGAGGTCAGCCAATTAGAGGTGGAGATTTAGAAAACATCTGCAAAGAGAAAAAGAATCACAGGAGTGGAGACGTTGTGGATTCAGAAAAAGTTTAGAAAGAATCTTGAAAGTATCTTTCAAAGACAATTGGAAAAAATACTGAATTAAAAAGGCAAGACAGATAACAGAAAGGGAATTGGCATTTATTGGCCACCACCAGGGACTAGGCCAGGCACTTAAATATGTGATCATATTTAACCCCCACAATTTGTTCTTGTTGCCAATTATGCCCATTGTGTGTGCAAGCACCTGAAAATTTCAGTGTCCACTGCCACAGATCAAATACTACATTCACTGTGGAAGAAACAGGATGGTGCACAAAGAAAGTTTAAGGAGATCAGAATTTCAAACAGCCAAGGAAATTATTAAGGAGGAAAAGGCATAGGGAGAGACTTGGATTGTCAACATGTCTGTATTCTTTGAGCAGAGTCTCTGGTGAGTGATGAGGGAGCAGCTAAATTGTAAGACTGGTCCTGCTGATAAAATACAGTGAGTCAAAGAGTAACAATATTTATACAATGACCAATCTAGAAATTACATTAAGACAGTAGGTTAACTGTTAACAAGTAAGCCCCCGATTACAGGGATTTAAGCCCAATCAACATACCCAGTAAACACCCACTGCAACACATGGCTCTAGCAGGGTCCATCACACTTCACTGACTCATATTCCATTTTCAGTTTTATCTTCTGAAATTTCAATCATATGCTTAATTTCTTAAAACCCAATATCCCCTGCCATTAATTGAAGGTGATAGTAAAAATAAAATTCTGTTACATTATTTTAAAACTCTGCATCACCACCTAGAACTTGAGAACCTCAACGTCATCAATAGGCCTCCCAAAAGATATACTTCAATTGAGAAAAACGAGGTGCCCAAACCAGGCTTGACTGGGAGAGGCAATAAAATATTTATTAAGTGGTGGATGGGAGATCAGATGCAGAGAGAATGGCTCCAGAGCCAAGACTCTCGTCTCTCCTATGTGCTGCCTCCTGCCAGGTGCCCCCTTCCCTCCTCAGCACCAGAACTCCACAAGAATTTAAGTAGTAAACCCACCAGATTCTGCCTGAGTGCACTTAATGTCAGGCTGCTGGGTGGAAGAAAGAAACATGAAACTTGAGAAAGTGTAATCATGTGTAGTCAATAAGGTAAGTGGTAAGTTAAATGATCATTTCTCCAGTGTTTGCCTTTCTTTGCAGGTGTTTTTGCTAAAACAAGAATGAGAATATAGCTGTACGTCATCATGACCCACTGAGTTAGACTTACAACTAGTCTTACGTGAGGATGAATGTTACCTGGGAAATACAACTGTCACTTCTGAATGAAGGCTATATCAAATGAAAAGGCAAACTAGAAAAGGTAAGGCAGTGCAGTCCTAGAGAGTGACCTTTCAGAATTTCCCAAATGCTTCACCATCGACATAAAATTTAAATACATCTTAATGGCTTTACTTAAGCTAGAAAGACACAACATATAAGAAATTTGTACTTGGACTTCTCAATACTTACAACAGCTCAGGGTCCATTCAGATTACTAAATACAACCTGAATCCACTGCCACATAAAAGATCTCTCTTAGCATTTCAAAGCCAGATTTGATTTGATCACATTTTAATGGCTATTGCCAGTGAATTACTACAAACAGGCTCATATTTGAGATACACATTTCCCCAATTCAGAGATTTAAAACCAAGTTTTTCGAATAATGATTGTGATTTTATAACTCTTTAAATTTCCCAAACTGCTCTATTGCCTGATTCACGTGAGATAAATGGCGAAGGAGAGAGGAAAAACAAGGCAAATTTCATAAGTCTATAAATATGTAATTTTACAGCTTTCTGAAAGAGCTTACTATTTTCAATACTCACCAAATTACATGCCCATGATAGAAATTTCTATTTCATAAAAGAATGTGATAAAAATTGACGATGTAAACTAGACCCATCTGTCAAGTAACATGGCATTCACAATGGCCTCAGGGCAAAGCAGCTACAAGACAGGCATCCCCTCTAACGTGTACACACAGAGGACATTCATTAAGCTGCGTGAAACCTACCATTGAGGTGGATGAAAACTGGCGCTAGACTGCATAAACGACAATACATTAAGTTAAAAGGTAAATTTTCTGACTCGTGGTCTGGATATTAGGGCTGTGGAGGAAAACGAGCTATCATATGCTTCTTAAATTACCTTGCCGTGAAACAAGATAAGGAGGTTACCAAGGGATGTATCCTCTACTTAGCTCCATTAGTTCCAGGGGTGGGAATGCCCATGCTCCTGGCTTCCCCTGTGTTTCCTCAGTGGCAGGAGGATGACTCAGGGGCTAAGCACACAAGTCAGACAGACTCAAAGGATGGAGCTGATACTCAACAATGAGATGTGAGACTTAACCCTCAGCTGCCATTTCCTCAGTGAAACTGGGACAACATTGCGTGAGGAATACTGGAAAACTGCCCACCAAGTATTTGGCAGGGCACTCAAAACACACTGCTACCAGGCTGCCCTGAGGGCCTCGGCAGGAAACATAAACGGGGAGCCCATATCCTCTATACAGAAGTGCGCCTTCCTGAGAGTGGCATTTCCTGAAAACACGCTGCCAAGGAAAGTGGCTAGGAGTGAGGAAGGAAAAAGAGTGCTCTTAGGCGTGCATCCCCCAAAATGCTCTCTACAACTTGGAATTAGATACCATCTTCCCCATTTTATTTTCTAGATGAGAAAACAGAGTGTCAAACGAAGGTTCCAGTTAATCAAAATGGCCAAAGCGTAAGTCAAATTGAGGATTGCCACATTCTAAAAATAACTATAACTAATATTTATGGAATGATCATGGCTCAGAATCTTACATGCATAATCTCCCAAAGTACTTGAGACAACCTGATGAATATGAAAATGTATGACCTCTATTTTTGACTACAGAAACTGAGGCACGTAGAGTTAAGCAAGTTCTGGAATGTGGGTAATAAATTTTACTGTCAGTATTTGAACCAAGGAAATATAGTTCCAGAACCATGCATGTCTTTAAAGCTTCTCTTTCCCCTGTGTGCTCAGTAAATAATAGGTTCCAGAGTCAAGAAAAATTCACACATACCTCCCCACACCCACACCCACCCACACTCACTTTTACACACACATATATCATATATACACACACATATACCACATACACACACATATACCTAATAGACGCACGCGCACACATACATTTAAAATGGGAAACACTTTTAAAGAGTTAAAAGTCCCAGTCTACTAATCTGCTTTGGAATAGCTTAAGGAAAAAAATCTAGAATGGTGTGGAGACTATGGTAAACTCAACAAGCCCCCATCTTTTCTTGGTTCAGAGGATTCTTATTAAAAACATGTTCAACTCTTCAATAAGTGTCTTTGGTTAACATCCATACACATAGAGCCACCAGCCCAGTTTCTCCTTGAAAAATGTGAAGAGAAAGGGAACAGGAAAGGAGAAATACTTAACCATGATGCAGGGAAGAGGCAGCTGAAACAATCAAATGTATTATCTAGGTGGTCCTAACGGTAAAGAACTTGTGTGCCAATGCAGGAGACACAAGAGACACAAGTTTGATCCCCGGGTCCGGAAGATCCCCTGGAGAAGGGCATGGCAACTCATTCCAGTATTCTTGCCTGGAGAATCCCTTGGACAGAGGAGCCTGGCGGGCTACAGTCCATGGGGTCACAGAGAGGCAGACATGACTGAAGTGACTCAGCACACATGCATTCCTCCAAAGATACCCTGGACAGATCTTGATAATGTCCAGATTTAGGACAAGACCCAGCCCCACAGTTCGGAGGGGTCACTGCTCAAGATATAGCCCTGACCCTCCACCCCCCTCCCTGCCTAGAAGTGTACCGCCAGGTTGGGCAGCCCCCTGCACAAGGGAGGCCCACAAGGGTCTGCACCCCACTCGCGTGTGCTCAGAGTCACATACCCTGGAAGCCCATACTGCTTTGGGACCATTCCTCAAATCCTTCCAGAGGAGTCAAGGCAAAGTTGGCAAGAGGCAGTCCCGAAGATACATCAAGGGCATACTTATCCCACCACAGCCCTAGGAGTTGGATACTATGGTTATCAAAGAGGAAGCTGATGCACATAAAGATGAAGTTACTTGCCTGTCACATATATAAGCTTGGACGGGACAGCGTGTATAGACTGAGGCAAGTTGACTCCAGAGCTCTCGAGTGAAAGCATTAGTCCCTCATGTCTGACACTTGGCGACTCCATGGACTGAAGCCCACCAGGCTCCTCTGTCCAATTCTCCAGGTAAGAATACCGGAGAATTTCCTCCTTAGGGCATCATCTGAACCCGGGTGTCCTGTATTGCGGGCAGATTCTTTATCATCTGAACCGCCGGGAAGCTCTTGAGGCTGCCCTGCAAACCCTTTCTTTTCATATTCTTTCCATTTCTGAAGCTCGGGAGCAGAGACAGGGAAATTCTTTCACATATTAAAGGTGTTCAGATACCTTTCCCAGGCCCTACCCCCACTCGCTTACTGCCTCTTCCCTCTCTCCTCCTTCTACACACACAACACAAACCTTATCTGTTGTTTAAAACACAGAGCCCTGCCTGTCCAGCTCACCCTTGTGTAAATGCAGGGAGATTTCCGATATGGAGGCCTGTAATCCCTCAGCAAAACTCTGATATGGGTCTCTTAGGTGAAAGAGCAAATATATTAGCTTTACAGGAGAATGTACTTATTGAGTTAAAAATACACAGACGAGAAAAGGAGGAGGGACCAGAATGGAATAGCAAAGAAAATCAACCTACTTGCAGGCCAGATACCCACCTCCACAGAAAGTCCACATTAACCATTAAATGCATTAACAGCAACAAAATCAGACCCAGCAATTAAACCTCTTATCCTCTCACTTGCCTAAAACTCCCAGTCACCTCCTTTGGTCACTTTATTCTTATTCCCTCTGAATCACCAGGGCCAGCCAGAACACCTTTTTTATTATGATGCTATTATTATTATCTGATTCTTGCAGTGCCTGCTTACAAATCACTTGCACAAACAGTACCTCATATAATAAACTGAATCATCGGTACAACCCAGAAAAGCTGGAGTTCTCCCATTTCCCAGATTAGGAAATAGAGCTTTAGGGAGGTTACCCAGCCCAGAGAGCAGGAAGCTGATCTCCAGATTCTATATAAATCCACTGCTGTTCCCATTTCACCACTTTCGGTCCCTTTGATGGCCACCTCCACATTCTCCTTCCTGCATCCCAGCCTTCTGGTTCTATATTCTTCTGTGTCACCCCCAAATTGCTACATCTCAGAATTTCCAACAGTGTTTACTCACTCATACAACTAAAGGCATGATCTTAGCCTGGATCAGATATGCCCCTCTGAAACAACCAGATCAAGAATCAAATTAGCTCGTGCAGTCTCAAATAAATTAAAAGCAGAGAGCATTAAGAACCATCCCCATATGCTCCTCCACACTCACCCCTCCTCGCCAAAAAGGGAGAAAATATACTTCAAGAATATACACATCTAGTACTAGTGCGTCTCAATGAGTGATGGGATTATAATTTTCTTCATCATGATACTTTATACTTTCTAAATTTTCTACAATTAATATATATCACATACGGACACTGGAGGGAAAAATCACTTTTTAAAATGTTAAGCCGTGAAAACATTGAGATGTCATGTCTCTTGAGGAAGGAAGGAAAGGGACTTATCTTGCTGGGTCATGTGGGGGCTGTGGGCGGGGGGTGAAGGTGGCACCCACCATCCCCAGAGCACGTGGTGGGGCAGGGAAACTGAGTGGACAGCTCCCTCTCTCCACTAGAGGCTCTGACTTCTGGGAACCAGCCACCCCTCCCTAAGGGCTACCAACCCTTTCCACATCTAAACACGCTGACTTGTATCAACAGAGAATGCCTATCCTTTAAAACAAGTTTAAAGACTGTTTGGATCTGGGCAGAGAGAGGGTTGATTATCCCTTAGGCAGAGCTAATTATTTTGACCTAATGCTTCGAGATGCCCCTGGTATCAGATCTGACTCAAAAGCATCTCAGAGGTCATCGTACCTGGTCTTGAAGCCCAGACTTAAAAGCAACATTTGAGATGCTGCCAAAGGATATAACCTCTCCAACTCTCAATGGCTCCACATTCACAGCACTGAAGGTGGCAGAAATTTCAGTCACCAGCTGTGACACATGGAGTTTTCAACCCCAATCCAACAACTGGGCAAACTCACAAATATGGATTCCTCAATCTGAAGACAGAGCACCAGCAATGGAAAATGTGTTTTAACCTGAGTGTTACATTCACAGGAAAAAGTCTGACCTCCCACAAACCCACTCATGAAAAGGGAGAAAAACAGATTCAGAAAGTGAAAGCATTTCAAGTGTGATATTAACTGAATGTCAAAATAATAAACACGCAAAGCAGACAGGCCAGCAGGAGCAGGTTATAAATCAAAACACTTGTGGGAATCGGACCTCATTAGGTTTGAAAAAAAGAACACTGTTTCACAAACTGGCTATTAGCACAGGGCTTCTCTCCCTCCCTGCTTTTTTTTCCCTTCAAAAAAAAAAAAAAAAATTGGGACGCGGCCCAAATCTTTAATACGTAATTTCTTTCCTTATTGTACATGTCTCAGCAAGTCGCCATCAGCTGTTATTTGTTATTAAGGATCTGTGTAAACATAAAGCCAGGAGACTGACTCATGCAGCAGAACAGGAAGAGAAAGGATTTGATCACACTGTTACTTTCAACTGCCTTCATGTTCAGCAGCATCCATTAGGGAGGAGATGGCAGTTCACAGTGAAGCATTTGAGCGCAGTTGGAAGCCAGTTCTAGAATGAAACAACGCAGCAGCAGGTAACCACAGATGCATGGAAGGACTTAGGGATGGGTGAAGATCTGAGCCTGGCATGGGACAGGAGGTGACTCACACAGTAGAATCCCAAAGGGGAACAGGGACTCCGGGGGGCCCTGGGCATCCTTCTCAGAAGGAGAACAGCTGCTAGGAAAAGCTGCTGGGCTCAGCATCCTTTAACACGTGGGCTGAGGCCTTGATGTTTATGATTTGGGAATGGGGGACAGGAGAAAGCCTGTTTTCCAGCTCCACTGGGTACTCCGCAGCTCTGGGGGAGCCAGGAAGGGAAGAATTATAGCAGGACATTTGCACTCAGCAGGAAGACTTTTTTTTTTTTTGTCCAGAAAGTAGTACATCCTACACCAGCCTAGATGCCACTAATCCACTGTGTTATGGGTAAATGCAATTCTCTGAGCACCTGCCTCCATTCCTGGGTACCCTGGAAGTCCTTCAAACGCCAGTTGTAAGTGGCTGAAGACAGAACTGACACCTCCAAGGCCTGGGAACTAACTTTAAAATGTTAATTTGGAGTCACATGATCAGCCCTGTTGTACCCAGTTACAATCAAGTTAAGAAAAGAATGAGTTAAGATACAACGGCTTCAATTGCAGCAAGTATGTTCTAAGACAACTCAGGGTTTCCCTGGTGGCTCAGACAGTAAAGAATCTGCCCGCAATGCAGGAGACCGGGGTTCGATCCTTCAGTTGGGAAGATCCCCTGGAGAAGGAAATGGCAACCCACTCTAGTATTCTTGCCTGAGATAATCCCACGGACAGAGGAGCCTGGCAGGCTACAGTCCATGAGTAGCAAAGAGTTGGACATGACTGAACAACTTTCACTTCACTTCAAGACAACTCAGGAAACGTAAAAGACACAGGTTCAATCCCTGGGTTGGGAAGACCCTCTGAAGAAGGGCATGGCAACCCATGCTAAGTCCCTTCAAGGACATGACTGAAGCGACTTAGCACACACACACAAGACAACTCAAGAAAGCAAGGTCAAGAAAAAAGAACTACTAGAAAAGTCCAGTCTGGGCTTCTAACCCTGTGCATGTGTGTGCTCAGTCGATCTTGACTCTTTGCAACCCCCATGGGCTGTAGCCCGCCAGGCTCCTCTGTCCATGGGATTTTCCCAGGCAAGATCTCCAGGGGATCTTCCCAACTCAGGGATCAAACTTGCTTCTGAATTTCCTGCATTGGCAGGCAGACTCTTTACCACTGAGCCACCTGGGAAGCCCCCTTCTAACCAAACTTAGTATCAAACACTACAAAATGTAAAAATTAACATTCAACTCTCTATTACATAAGCCTACAATACCAAAATCTAGTTAGAAAGTGTTCGTACTGGGATTTATTACCCTAGTATAGATTAACAGATTGACCAGTCAACGTCTCTGAAACACTAATCATTTCTTACATTCTTCAAAGTATTAGACTTGTTTCTGTTTGCAAATGCCATGTGTAATTTTTAAGGTTAATGAGCCAGGATGGTTGGGACTCAGAATCCTCTTTTAAAGAAGTTTGCATTGTATTCTTTTTATAAGATTTTTGGCAGTCCTTAGGCAGGAATTTCATAGTAATCACAAATGAAAGTAAAAGAAAAAAAAAAGATATTCTAATTCAAGATTGAACCATGATAGAAATGAAAAATATAAAAATACACTTCTGGTACAAATAAGTACATTTGTCTTGCAACTCAGGGCAGGTTTGTAATGATATGCTTTTCCTTCATTGATGCATATGAAAAGCTTTTATTCTTTTTTTAAAGAACAAAAAGCAATCACAGTTATATCCATTTAGTGGTAGCACACCTATATCTGATCTAAACAATTTTTATGTATCTAGATACAGACAAAAACACTTCACCTAGATGTATACTTTATTTTTACTTTTTACACTGCAGCTGTTCAAAAGTGTGAAAGTCACTCAGTCATGTCCAATTCTCTGTGACCCCATGGCTTATACAGTCCATGCATTTCTCCAGGCCAGAATACCGGAGTGGGTAGTCATTCCCTTCTCCAGGGAATCTTCCCAACCCGAGGATCAAACCCAGGTCTCCCACATTGCAGGCAGATTCTTTACCAGCTGCTGCTGCTGTTGCTGCTGCTAACTCACTTCAGTCGTGCTGAGCCACCAGTTATTCAAACCCAAAGAGAATTCTGTATTTGAACAAAGGCCAGGACCTGATGGTCTTGTCAGCAAAGTAGAGACTGAAGGACAAATGTCTGCTTAATGAAGGGACGGATGAATGAGGAGAGACTGCATGCAGAATTTCCCAGTGAAAATGTGTCAGAGGTGGGGACTTCCCTGGTGGTCCAGTGGCTAAGACTCAGAGCTCCCAATGCAGAGGGGCCTGGGTTCAATCCCTGGTCAGGAAACTAGATCCCACATGCTGTGACTAAGACCTGCACAGTCAAATAAATAAATATTAAAACAAAAAAAAAGAAAAGAAAATGTGTCAGAGGAATTTCCTCGTGGTCCAGTGGTTAGGGAGCTTCCCAGGTAGCTCAGTGATAAAGAACCCACCTACCAATGCAGGAGACATGAGTTTGAGCCCTGGGTCAGGAAGATCCCCTGGAGAAGGAAATGGCAACCCACTCCAGCATTTTTGGATTGGAAATTCCATGTACAGAGGAAACCTGGTGAGTTACAACTCATGGGGGTTGCAAACAATCAGACATGACTGAGCAACTGAGCATGCACCGGTGGTTAGGGCTCCAAGTTTCCACTGCACTGGGCCCAGGTTTAACCACTGGTCAGGGAACTAAGATTCCCCAAGCCATGCGAAACAGCCAAAAAGCAAGTAAAAGGAAAGAGTGTCAGAAGCAAGAACCTCTAGCTGCCATCACTGACCCTTTTCCTTTTTCAAGGTGCAGCCAGTGGTCTTTCAGAGAGGAACCCATTGAGACAAACCAACGGGATTACAGTGTTTGCAAGGGAAATTTCAAACGACCGTCGACTGTCACCAAGATAGTTAAATGTATCCTATTAAAAGATCAGAAAAATGGATCAGTTGAGATTCCACAATCAATTCTGTTTGTTGGCCACCTGTAATTTCCTAAGTAGGCACATGCTTTAACGAAATCCCTTCTCATTCTAAGGGCAGGTTATTAACTTCCAGTTCCTGCTTAAGGAATCAACACTTTGAGCCAATTTATGAGCTTCCAGGAGATCAGTGTAAAAATAAAGCAGTCTGCTTCATTTCATTTGAGCCAAGCAAAAGGCCTTGGTATGGAAACTAAGAGGAAGTTCCATTTAACAGTGGATATACCTTATAGTAAACTTGATGGCTCGGTGGTAAAGAATCTGCCTGAAATGCAGGAGACAAGGGTTCGATCCCTGGGTTGGGAAGATCCCCTGGAAAAAGGAATGGCAACCCACTCCTGTATTCTTGCCTGGAAAATCTTCTGGTCAGAGAAGCCTGGCGGGCACAGCACATGGGGGCCGTAAAGTCGGACATGACTGAGCACATAGTAAATTCATTATTTATCTTATTATCTGGCAGCTCTACTTCTCTCAACACTGGCGTTTTTTGTTCCAAATATGTAAACAAATCATAAGGCCTTATTGGTTTCTCGTTCTGTTTGTGGCCCTTTGCTGAATGTTTGAATGAGGAAATGGAGACAGTAGCAGTCATCATCCCTTGCCCCTGCCTCCCACACATATCAATAAAGGACACAGACATGTACTTGATTAAGGAGGTTGATGACTCTTAGAGAAGAAAGCTGTTGTGCTCAAAGCAAATGTGTGAGAAGGGTTATAAGTCTTCTATGCTAAGACATATGAAAATCTCCTAAGAGATACAGACTCAAAAGCTGAAAGAAAAACAATCATGACAAATCAACAGTACCTTTGTTTTTTTTTTGGTTTTCAAACAACTGATTTGTCATTTTCTCCTTTTGCTTAAACAAAGCAAATCCACCTTTAAATATAACCTCCAGGTCAACTTTACTGGAAGGCTTTATCTTTTTTCTTCATGCCTTAATGGTAGAACAGAGGTTTGAGTAAACATCACAAATCTTCGTATCAACGAAACATTCCCTTTAGCTGAAGGAAATATCTTCTATGCTCAGTGGTTCTCAATGGCTAGAAGGGAGCAGGCAATCGAGGACATACAGTGAACGAGCAAGAGAAGAAACCAAATCCTTCCTCCACTCTTCAAAGTCTTCCAAAAATCTAGTGTCCTCAGGCCCAGGCGTGATAGCTAATTCCCTATTCTTAACTCAAGAGGTGTTCATTTCTCTCCTACCACCTTTATTATCTCAGTTTTATCAAGTTCCTCTTCTCCCTGAAAACCTTCCCAGATAACTTGTCAACTTTCCCTCCCCCCACCACCCCGATCTCCATAGAACCAGCATTTAATATCTTATCAAACATTTTAACAATAAAGAGCTAAAAGGCATCCTGTAAAACACTTATTCCAGCTAATTATTTTCTACATGTGGGAAAGTTAGAAACTTGCCCATGATCTGCATACTTTCAAACAGAGATTTGAAGCTCAGTGTTTCCCCCCTAAAGTACTCCTCAAGAAGACTACAGACCTTTTGGAGAGCTTGGGCTTTAGATGAGAAATTACTTTAAATAAATGTACTGGTGGTTTACCCTTTCATTGAAAGCTAACCTTGCATAAAGTTGCTCTGCAGTAGACCCTCGACCTTTATTTGCCCAAACCCCATTAGTTCCTAAATTAGAAAATCCCTATCAGATATGCAGATGACACCACCCTTATGGCAGAAAGCAAAGAATTAAAAAGCTTCTTGATGAAAGTGAAAGAGGAGAGTGAAAAAACTGGCTTAAAATTCGACATTCAGAAACTAAGATCATGGCATCAGGTCCCATCACTTCACGGCAAATAGATGGGGAAACAGTGGAAACAGTGACAGACTTTATTTTCTTGGGCTCCAAAACCACTGCAGCTATGAAATTAAAGGACACTTAATCTTTGGGAAAAAAAACTATGACCAACATAGCATACTAAAAAGCAAAGATATTACTTTGCCAGCAAAGGTCCATCTAGTCAAAGCTGCAGTTTTTCCAGTCTTCATGCATGGATGTGAGAGCTGGACCATAAAGAAAGCTGAGCATTGAAGAATTGATGCTTTTGAACTGTGGTGTTGGAGAAGACTCTTGAGAGTCCCTTGGACTGCAAGGAGATCAAACCAAACAATCCTAAAGGAAATTAGTCCTAAATATTCATTGGAAGGACTAATGCTGAACCTGGAAGCTCCAATATTTTGGCTACCTGATGTGAAGAACTGACTCATTTGAAAAGACCCTGATGCTAGGAAAGATTGAAGACAGGAGGAGAAGGGGAGTACAGAGGATGAGATGATTGGATGGCATCACCAACTTGATGGACGTGAGTCTGAGTAAGCTCCAGGCATTGGTGATGGACACAGAAGCCTGGCATGCTGCAGTCCCTGGGGTCGCAAAGGGTTGGACATGACTGAGTGACTGAACTGAGCTGATTATAAATATAATTTGGTCAAATCTTTCAATTTGACCAAGTCAAACTTCTGAAAAGGATTTCTATAATCTCAATTTAGGATGATTCAAAGTATAATGTGAGAACATGTATCCAACCAGAAAAAGACACATTGAAAGAAAGCATAGCATCATGGTTTAGAGTATAAATCAATAGCCAGACTTCTCAGGTTGAGTCCACACTCCACATTTACTAGCTGTGTGGCTTTGGGCAAGTTGCTTTGTTTCTCTGGGCCTTACTTTCCTTATCTATGAAAAAAGGAATAATGATAGTCACTACTTCACCAGGTTGTAAAGCTACAAAGAAATACTGCAAGAAAAGAGATTAACATAGAGCCAGATTCTCAACAAGTGTGCATGGTGACCTTAACACAAATGATTTAAAGCAATGGCAGAAAGTTAAAAAAATAAATAAATAAAATAAACAAGATAAACTGCTATATGCCCAAGGGCCTATGAGTGCATTTGTGAACCGCTGTTAACATTCATTCATGCAAGTTTCCATTCACTCACTCATTTCAACAGCAAGTACATACCAGGCTCAGTTCTAGGATTCTGAGGATTCAAGAGGGAATTAACTAGACCTGATCTCATAGAGGTTACACTGTGATTGATAGCTAAAGCCAAGAATGCTGGACTACACCCTTATTCCACTAATTTAACCATGGCTGCAAACACTTCTTTTGAAGCTGTATTCACAGTAGGATTACTCATGAAAATAATTTGTTACAATGCAATCACTCATTGTTCTTGAATTAACAAATACATATAACACAGCATGATTGATCTCCTTACCTACCACAATCCTGTCTATAAATTATTTGATTTCCAAAAATGAAATCCACCTTAAAGCACACAATTATCCAGTACTAAGCACATCTGAAAAGAAGGCAGGGATTTTTAAAAAGGCAATCCCCAAATTTTCAAGTCATAGCAGCAATATATTAATTCTATAACACTGTCAAGGTGACCACTTTCAAGGATCTATTTGCATAAAAGTCTCTGTATGGGTCTCTGAAATAAAATCATGCTGTACTTGAGAGTTACACAGACTTTTGTATAAGTACACTGCTCAGCAAAACTGAGTGTCTAGCATACAGCAAGCACAAAATGAGTAATTTATTGAATTGAGCTAAGAGTCTAAAACATACTGGAATGAAATAGATGTGTGAAAAGGGTTATAAGTCTTCTATTCTAAAACACAAATGAAAATCTCCTTAGGGATACAGCTCTACCTGTAATTTATTTCTACATTATTCTTGTGTGTAATATTATTTTTGGCATGTTAATGTATTGTCAAAGAATTCCAATCTAGTGACATGACAAAAGCTGTATTTCATTCTGGAATGTAAAAAGTGTGAAAATCAATTGAATTATATATCAATGACAAGCAATAAGGATAACCAGTATATTCTGGGTAATGTCAACTTTTCCAAAATGATTAGCAGCCTAGAGCTATTAGATTAATTACTAGAATTTTTTCTTACTTTTATAATCATTTGGATTTGCTGAAGGGAGATAAAGACTCAAAGCCCTTTTTACTTCCCTCCCCCAAAAGAAAAAATGTGATTTGCCAGATTCCACATAATTCAGATGATTAACTTCTTTTCTTGGCACTTGACTAAACCCCTGAGTTTATGCTGGCAAATAAAATAAGTGCTGAAAGTTGAAGTCACTCTTTGATCTAGTAAATAAACCCACAGAAAATTTACCCTCAATTACACTCTTTAAATTTATGACATATCTAGTACTGTAACAAGATGGAGACAAATAGTGATTTCTTACTGAAAAGTCATGATGCACTCTTTGAGCATGCTTTAAAAATCAACAGGCCTCTTACAAACAAACAAAACTGCAGTGACATTTTTCTTTTTACATTGTTTATTCATTCATCTCAGTGATCACATATGGAGTACCAGGACAGAATAGAACTCTGTGTACTATATATTAGGGACTAGAAGAGATGCAAAGATAAATGGAAAATATACTCAGGCCTGGAAGAACATAGATTCTGACTGAACTGTCATGTACAGTGTATAGGTTGTTCACTGAACAAAGGCATCAAACTGAAGGGGAAACTGAAAGGAAAGTGGAGTCTGAAATACAGCTAAAATTCTGCTTACCATGCTCTGGGCCTTGAAACAAGACTATAACAACTAGTAGTAGTAGTAGTAGTAAGAGCTTATTTTTACTGAGTAGTTACTATGTTCCAGACATGGTTCAGGTGCTTTGCAAGTATTTACATGTCTAGTCCATACAACCACCTGTGGAGGAGGCACTATTATCTGCATTTAATATATAAGTAAATCAAGTGGAGAGAAATAAATTGATTTGCTGAAAAGTCAAACAGGTAATAAGCAGTAGGGAGTTGACTCACTAACTAATACACTGTGTCGTGAAAAGTAAGAATATGTTAATAGAAGGTATAAGCAACATTAAGAAGCACAATCAAAACTTTCAGGAGAGTTCAAAGGGAAAGGTACTGCTTGAGAGGGCCTTGAAGGATGTGTCTAACAGTGACAGGCAGGGAAGCCTGTTGGGCAGTGGAATCCTGTGGACAGAAGCCCTGAGGTTGCTTCTTACAGCACTGAAGCATTAAAGACAGAAAACATGAAAGACTCTGGACCACCTTGCCCTGCAGGATCAGAGGTAAAAGTCAAGGGTGATTTCAGAGTGGGAGGGTCACATGATCAACACTCAGGGTTGGGAAGATGAATAATCCCAGCCTATCCGTTTCCCATTATAATTATATAATCCAGCCTACATCATAAAGGCTGGATGGGTCTGGAGGACCAGAGAGAAGAGGGAACAGACTTGTCATTATGCCTAAATACCACTTCATTTATTAGCACTTGTCCATTTTTATGAAATACTTTTCTTAATTAATAAATTCAACAAATACTCTCTATTCATAGCAAAATATCCAGCCACTGCTCTTGAGATGACTCAAGTTTCCACGTGCAAAACAAAATAAATACACATCCAACTGGTGATAAATTGTAGCTAGTGAACCAAACCTCCCTTAGTCTTGATATCTGATAGAAGTAAACAAGATCATATATATATTAAGTATTTTGGCCAAGACAATTTAAATTACCAAATAGTCACACTTCTGATTAACACATTATTTTTTCTTCCTGTTGTAGAATATGACCTTTTTAAAATGTGATTTTACATTCAGTGAGAATTCAGCAAGCCTTCTATACCAATCTGTGTTCTCATCACAGGATCAGAAAAATAAACAAGAGAATTTTTACTGAATCTGTGAGTGGGAGAGGCAATTACTGTTGAATTATAATCATCTTAAAATTATAAGGGATCAGAGTAGTTATTCCGGTCCTTCTCTCCAGTGTGGGATACTTGCTGAGGCTTCTCTTACTAAAGACTCCCTCTAGTTTCTACTTAAACATTTTCCATGGCATAGAGCTGCTTATCTTTGATGGGTTGGCTGTTCAGACATGTAAAACTTCACTGACACAGGCAGCAGAGGGAGATGACTCCCAGGAGACTAGATCTAAAGAAAGTGACTAAATTCTTGTCCAAAATATTATGAAGAACCAAGTCTTGATTAGGGACAACATTAAATTCTCAGAACTCCCAGCTAGAAGCAGCTAGAGAGAATGTGCTCAGAAGGTACCACCCTGGCAGTTGGGTAGGCAACTCACATTCAAGTTTCTGATGATTCAGAACAAGATTCTGTGGGATTGAGAAATAGGGCGCAACTCTCTACGGGAAGGGATCAGCAAGCGCATTCACAGAGGATTTTGGGGTTCCAGCCAAAGGTGTTGGTCCCATTGGGGAACTGGAATGCCGAGCTGGAAAGAGAAAGGAGTAGCTGGAGTTTCTGGGGCAATAAAGTCCGTGGGAAGCTGCAACACCACAGACGTGAAGATGCCAATAATCACTCTAAGCAGGACAGGAATGCAGCCTACAACAGCAAAATGAATCACCTACCCAGGAAGTAGGTGACTCTAATGAAGCACTTTCTTGTCTTGCACTGGCAGGAGAAAGGAAAAGGCAAGTCCCACCAGGCAAACAGAGAAACATCATTCTGCATTGAGGAAGGACTGCAAGAGGAAGAGGATGGGTACAGGGGTGATGCCAAACGTGACTTCTTGTTTTCTTTGTGTGTATTTCCTTCTCTCATTTTCCAGATGCTCTATAATGAACAGTATTTGTTTCATAAATAAAATGTGATAATTCATTTAACAGGGGAAAATCCATCAAAACTAACATGCTTTTATTTTTTCACATCACTAAGAGATGAGTTGCTGAAAGAAGAATGAATGTTACAGGTCTGAGGAAATGCCTGCAAGGTTTCACTGTCCTTGGAGACACTATTTCCAAATGACAGGATCTTCCAGTTTAAAGCCAACGTGTGCAGGAACGCTTCACTGAGAAAGATAGAGGCAAAAGGAATTGATGAAGGTGGGAAAGAATGGGTGCAATGTTTTTCCATGTCCCATCCATGCAACTGGAGAAATAACTTGCAATGTTTATCTTAAAACTAAACTGCATAATTAATATCCCATGGTCCTAGGAGATAAGTGCAGGGAATGCTCATATAGGCACTTGGATGGCCCAGTTTAAGGGTGTTAAATCTCTGGAGTGTGACAAGATGAATTTTAAGGCCACAGAAACAATTGATTACACAGCAATTAGTGAATCAGTGCATTTAACTCATAAAGAGGGAGAATTAGCCAACCCTACAGGTATTTGAAAAGCTAGTTTCTGAGAGTGGACGTGCTTTAAAGCTCACACATAGTCCATGACGTCATTTTTCTTTCCAGTTGCTGAAGCCCTGAAGGCATACTGTAAAACTATAAGAAAACAGTATCTAGGGGATTATATGAAGCAATCAGTCTCATCAAGCTCACTTTCACAATGCTTTTATGAAAGGCAGTGATTCTCTGAGTTTCAAAAGCAATTATGTTTGTTAGATAGTAGGAGAGAAAATTTAAAGGAGATTTAGAGGGAATAATGTACTTCAGGTGACTATACTATATAATCATTTATATCAAAGAGGATCCTTTATATTGGGCTTCCCAGGTGGCACAATGGTAAAGAATCCACCTGCCAATGCAGGAAATGCAAGAAATGGAGTTCGATCCCTAGGTAGGAAGATCCTCTAGAGGAGGAAATGGCTCCAGTATTCTTGCCGGAAAATTCCATGGACAGAGGAGTTTGTAGGCTACACTCTGTTAGGTCATGAAAGAGTCAGACATGACTAAACAAACACACACACTGAACACACACAAACACATACATCCTTCATATTAAAGGGTAGTTACAAACAGCTATCACAGATAGCCAATGAATCCTATCTTTGTTTAAAATGAGCTTAAAAGTTAATTGCCTTTTTTAGGATGAAAAGAAAGCATCTGTAGGCAAAAGCCTTAAAAGAAGTTTTATCACATGCAAGTGCTAATGAGTAAAACTACCTCTACTTTGGAGTTCACTTCATTAATGAGGATTGTATGGAAATCATCACATGGTCTCACTGAAGGTATGCTGTTTCTCATTGTTTCAAGCTTAGGTAAGCATGTTATCTCAAAACTGTGTCTTTTTCAATAATATCAAAGCCTCTAAAACTGCACATTTTTCAAACTAACAGTTATTAAAAAGTAATTAAGCCTATATTTGAAGATGTTGCTTAAGGATATTTACAATGTTACTAGACCACACCAAAAGCAACCTAAAAGCCCAACAATAGAGGATAGGTGAAGAAAGTGTGCCTTATCCAAGTAACAGAAATCTCTGTAGCCCTTAAAAGCCATGTTATGAAGCTGTATTTTATCATCATTCCATATGATCAGTAACTCTATGAGTGTGCGTGCCCGGGCAAATACCAAAACCTGGAAGCACAGAAACCAAAACAGTAAGTATGACTCATTATGTGGTGACATTATTGATGATTTGGCCAGTCTTTTTTACTTGCCTACAGTATTACCATATTTTTCTACAAAAAAAAAAAAACCCATGAATTTCTCATGATTTTTTTTTCTTTTCTGATCACAATAACTTTGTGATTCATCAGTTCCTTTCAACATGGTTTTAAACCATACTTAGGTACTCCAATAAGTAGAATGCCCCACGGTACACAGCAGCTATGAAAGTGAAAGGGAAGTGTTAGTCACTCAGTTGTGTCTGACTCTTTGACTGTAGGCTTCTCTGTCAATGGGGATTCTCCAGGCAAGGGAGTTGCCATGCCCTCCTCCAGGGGATCTTCCCAACCCAGGAATCGAACCCAGGCCTCCCGCATTGTGGGCAGATTCTTTACTGTCTGAGCCACCAGGGAAACCCTGTTTGAAGTATAATTGACTTAAACCATTACATTAGATCCTGATGTACAACACAAGGATATTTCTATACATCACAAAATGATCACCATGATAAGTCTAGTTACCATCTGTCACCATGCAAAGATATTACATTATTATTGACAATATTCCCCACCTCGTACATTTCATTTCTGTGACTCATTTATTTTGTAACTGAAGTTTGTACCTCTTTATTAATTTATTATATACTTCATTAATCTGAGCCTCAGTTTCCTCATCTGGAAAATGAAAAGCATGAATTAAATAAAGGATTTCCTTCCAGTTTAAATATTCTTTAGCTCTAAGAAGAAAGACATCATACTTCACCAAGCCAGAGTATAGAAGAGGGTTTCTGTCAGCAACAGAACCAAACCAAACTAGTCTATCTTGCCATTAGGCTAAGAAGGGAGCGCAAAAATGGCCTTCAATATGTTTCTGTTATTTACAACACTAGAAAGAAATCTTTTAGAAATGCAACTACTCAGCTTGTGTGCCTGTGTGTGTGCTTCGTCATTCAGTCATGTTCAACTCTTCACGACCACATGGACTGTAGCCCACCAGGCTCCTCTGTCCATGGGATTTTCCAGGCAAGAATACTGGAGTGGGTTACCATTTCCTCCTCCAGGGGATCCTCCTAACTCAGGGACTGAACTGGTATCCCCTGCGTCTCCTGCAATGGCAGGCACATTCTTTACCATTGGGCCACCTGGGAATCCAACTACTCAGCTTTGTGTTGAGAAGGAAATGGCACCCCACTCCAGTGTTCTTGCCTGGAGAATCCCAGGGACGGGGGAGCCTGGTGGGCTGCCGTCTATGGGGTCACAAGAGTCGGACACGACTGAAGCGACTTAGCAGCAGCAGCAGCAGTTGCTCGGTTGTGTTTGACTCTTTGTAATCCCATGGCCTGTCCATGGAATTTCTAGGCAAGAATACTGGAATGGGTTGCCATTCCCTTCTCCAGGGTGTCTTCCCGACCCAGAGATCAAACCAGGGTCTCTGGCATTGCAGGCAGATTCTTTCCTGTCTGAGCCACCTACTATATTTCCTATGTGAGACATTTGTATATAGAAAACTGGTTTGCATGTTAAATTAATGACCTCCTTTATCAATTAGCATTGTGTTGCAAGCAACAGAAAACCTGGTTCTAAATGATTTAGGAGCCCCTCTGAAAAAAAAAAAAAAAAGAATTTTTGAGACTTGCAGAACAGAACAATTGCGGATACAGCTGGTGTTAGGTGTTGAAAGGTGAGCCATTTCCACTGAAGCCACAAGGTAGCAACACGAAGGAAGGAGGGTGAATAGCTGTGTAGGTACTGAAGGAACCATGTATGACACCATTTGCAATGCTGACCCCACCTTTTATCTCCTTGCACCCAATTGCAGAAATGAACTGCATTACAAATGATTCCGTTGCCATTTTTTTCCTGCACATTTGCAAATAAATACACTACCTGAACCAGCATAAAAGCACAAATCCAACATTTAGATTATTAAAAGTACATCCTCTTTTTAGATTGATTTTCCAGGTAAATAGCCCTTGGATTTATTGTACTGCCTCTGAGAAATTAAAAAAGTTATTCAGTTCAGCTATCCTCCAGTTAAGAGGAGATGATGTTCTATCTCATGTAGACTTGGGTCTATGCTTATAACCTCCCTCTGTGCTGTGATTCAGAGTCAAAATAAGAGTAATTTGCTCAGTAATACATTCTATGACAAAGTCTTCAGTTTTAATAATTGCAAAGTCACATTTTGCTCTTTGCCAGGCCATCTGAAATAATACAAAGGCCACCCATTGACAGAGGAGTATTTGACAAATCTTGGAGTAAATATAGAACACTGTTTACATAGTTTATAACTCAGGCATTTAAAATATTCTTCTTACCTTATAAGAATGCAAAGTAGATTCCATATTGTTAACTTAGGAGGATGTTTCTTGATTTCTAACAGTTCTTACCCAGGAAAAGTATGGCACAGAGTTGGCAACTTAGAGGCTGGAGCCAGTCTACCTGGTTTCAAATCATTTTGAGTAGTGGTACAGAACCTTGGGCATCCTTCCATGACTCAGCCTTCCCAACTGTAAAATGAGGATAATAACACTCTACCTGCCTGATAAAGCTGTTTTAGGACTAAGTAAGTTAGTAGAGAACTTGGTTGATGGTCATCGTTACAGACGCTTTTATAAAATGTCAGTAATTTCTTCCAGAAGACATCCCCATCTCCTTCTATAATTGGTGCCTATTAGGGAAACAGATGAGCCTGACTTTTTGATGCTATGGTGTACATTTGCATGCATGTGTAATCAGTTGCTCAGTCATGTCTGACTCTGCAACCCTATGAACTATAGCTTACCAGGCTCCTCTCTCCATGGAATTCTCCAGGCAAGAATACTGGAGTGGGTTGCCATTTCCTTCTTCAGGGGATCTTCCCAATCCAGGGATCAAACCCACAACTCCTGCTTGGCAGGCGGATTCCTTACCACTGAGCCACCTGGGAAGCCTCAAGGTGTACACTTAGGTTTAAGGAAAATGAAAACAGAGAAAATGATACCTAGGACTGTTTGAAGAGCTTTTCCATCTTTCTTACAACTACAGGATCCTAAACCTGGGCTACCTACCCTATAGGAAATATGCAACCTTTTTAATAACCTACTGTCTTGGAATCTTAAGAGCTGGAAATTATCTTACAGTTTTTCTAGTCCAGAAGTTTGCCATTGAGATCAGTATCCATATCTGAGGCAACTGAACAAGTGAAGGGAAGATCTAGCCTGTCACAGTGATTAGAGGATGCCGCTAGTATTTACTACCCAGGGACTCCTCAGGACACCAAATGCCTTGCAAAGTGCATACCCACCATGCACAGGATGGATTCCAAGCCTTGATAAATATTGCACTCAGGGAAGAATCGTCCTGCCCAAAATGACAATGGTGCCCCTTTTAAGAAACAAGGATCAGACTTCCCCAGTGATGGCGATAGAAGGGGAAAAAAAAAAAAAGGAAATGAAAGTGGGATTTGCTCAGTCATGCCTGACGCTTTTCGACTCCATGGACTATTACCCCACCAGTCTCCTCTGTCCATGGAATTCTCTAGGCAAGAATCCTGGAGTGGGTAGCCATTCCCATCTCCAAGGGATCTTCCTGTCCCAGGGATTGAACTCAGGCCTCCCACATAGCAGGCAGGGAATCCTCCTGCAAACGCAGGGGACATAGGTTCAATCCCTGGTCTGGAGAGATTCCACATGCCACAGAGCAACTAAGCCCATGTGACACCACTACTGAGCCCATGCTCCAGGGCCTGCGAGCTGCAACTACTGAGCCCCATGTGTGAAGAGCCTGTGCTCCCCAACTAGAGAAGCCACCACAATGAGAAGCCCACGCAGCAATGAAGAGTAGTCCCTGCTTGCTGCAACTAGAGAAAGCCTGCACATAGTAAAGACGACTCAGGGCAAGCAGAAAATAAAATGAATAAATACACTTAAAACATTGAAAAAAAAACCACAAAATCTCCAATCTCTTACTGTAAGGATATACAGTTAAATGCCCTAGGGTCATCCAGCCAGTGTGAACACCCGCTCTAACAGAAAATGCATCCTTTCAAAAGTCATCATGTCCACTTGGGTTCAGTTCAAAATATCAGATGGGTCTTTCCTTATACTGAGGCAGTACCTGTCCTCTGGTCCTTGTTTTGTTTCCATGTGGCCCACAGAATAATTTGAAATGAACAAAATGAAACTTACCCATCCTCCAAACCAATATAAAATATTTACACATTATGATGTCAAAGTCGTGGCTCTAAAGAACACCAGATGTTTCTAGAACAGTGAATCTGTCATTTTGCATTTTTTCTCCCTCAGTTAAAAAAAAAAAAAAGCCAAGCATCACAACTCAGAGGTGTGCAGTGAAACGCAGCTTTTCCTAATGAGATTAATAATAAATACGGTCTCAACTAGATCCTCATTAACAAGCAGGATCCTGATTTATGCCTAGCCCAACCATGCCTGTGCACTGACTCCAGGCTGAATATCCCATTGCCTTTTACTTCTATGTTTAAGATATACACAAGTAATGAGAAAGCTCAATAGTGTAATTATGGATGAAAGCAACGTGGCATCTGCGCTTTTCAACCAGCAGAGACAGGGAACAGCCCAAATTCAGAGAACACATCCACTATGGACTGGAGAGTCATTTATGTGACTGGGAAAGCAATGGAATGAAGTTTCAGAGTCAATTTCCTTGTTGTGGCTGTTGCTTTTTTTTTTTTTTTTACCGAAGTCTAGCAAATATACAGAAAAGAAGTGTCCAAATCCTAAGTGAACAATCTAGAGCCAGTTTTAATGGTGAAACCTTTCAAACTTGCAGAGTAAAGCTAGAGTCTCTGCACACTTTCTG
The DNA here is from genome assembly GCA_006408695.1 of Aepyceros melampus. Classification (NCBI taxonomy): domain Eukaryota; kingdom Metazoa; phylum Chordata; class Mammalia; order Artiodactyla; family Bovidae; genus Aepyceros; species Aepyceros melampus. Next base: position 320,842 of record SJXQ01001636.1, on the reverse strand, counting down.
CAATGCTAATAAAAGATGGAAAACTATCTTAACTTTATGTATCAATTATAATCCTAAAATCTGCTAAAAATAAGAGGAAAGAGAGAAAGAGATATAGTCAGAAAGAAAGAGGAAAAGAGAACACATAGGCTAATATCTGGAGAAGGCAATGGCACTCTACTCCAGTGCTCTTGCCTGGAAAATCCCACTGGACAGAGGAGCCTGGTAGGCTGCAGTCCATGGGGTCGCTAGGAGTCGGACACGACTGAGCGACTTCACTTTCACTTTTCACTTTCATGCATTGGAGAAGGAAATGGCAACCCACTCCAGTGTTCTTGCCTAGAGAATCCTAGGGATGGAGGAGCCTGGTGGGCTGCCGTCTATGGGGTCGCACAGAGTCGGGCATGACTGACGTGACTTAGCAGCAGCAGCAGCAGCAGCAGGCTAATATCAATTGGTTATTTGTTAAAAATTCAAAATAAAAATAATACAAATTTCTGTTTACTCTTAAATTTCTCAAATCTATTTACTCAAATTTCTATCTGCTCATTTTACTGAGCACTGAATAGATGTCACTTTCTAGTAAGACTTACATTGTCTTATTTAATCCTAAGGATACCTGTGGGGTGAGTGAAAGTCACTCAGTCGTGTCCGACTCTTTGCAACCCCAATTCTCCAGGCCAGAATACTGAAGTGGGTAGCCTTTCCTTTCTCCAGAGGATCTTCCCAACCCAGAGATCAAACCCAGGTCTCCCGCATTGCAGGCCAATCCTTTACCAGCTGAGCAACAAGGGAAGACCAAGAATACTGGAATGAGTAGTCAATCCTTTTGCCAGTGGACCTTCCTGACCCAGGAATCAAACCAGGGTCTCCTACACTGCAGTCAGATTCTTTACCAACTGAGCTATCATGGAAGCCCTACCTATGGGGGTAGGTGTCATTATTCTCCTATTACAGAGCAGAAAAAATAATAGAGCACTAAAGTTAAGTACCTAGAGCTGGTAGTCACCACTGTAAATGACAAAGCTGAGATTAAAATTAAATTCTTATTCAAAGGCCCTGGCTCTTCATCACCACAATTAACACATAGAATGTAAGAAACTTTTAGCCAAAATTTACTGCTACCTCATAGGGTTTTTTTACACAGATGCAAAGAGAGTTTATGGATTATTTTTTAAAATCTACAAATATATTCAATATTTATAATATTGAATAAACACCCATAAACACACATCAGAAAGGTCACATATCTGAACGAGATTATTTGAAGTCATCTAACAAAATTCAAAATCCCTTCTCTCTTAGAAATGTTTAAAAATATCTCATAGCATGCCTAAATTATGTCCACTAAAACTGGCATAAGGTAAAGATGCTTACAATCAACATTATTTTTCTCCGGCCTAAAAATTCTGATCAATGTTGTAAGATAAGAATCATAAATAAGAGGTCTAGTTTTTAAAAAGAAGGAAAAATATATAATTGCTGGTACCTAAAAATATTGGTTCTCTAAAAAGTCTAGAGAATTAACTGAAAACCTGTTAGCATTCACAAGATAGTTCGACAGAAAGATGGATGCAAGGTAAACATACAAAAGTCAATAGCTTTCCTGTAGATCAGTGATAACAGCCAGAAGATATAAGGGAAAATACTGGGAAAACTCCATAGTTTTCTGTATCTCAATCATTATCTGTAGTAGAAGTCAACGATCCTTTTGTGGGGCTAAGGGTTCTTTTTTTTTTTTTTTTGAAGTTGCAATAATAGTTGTGATATTTCACAAGGTCAGACATTATTTCTCTTTAATAAATGACTTTGTCTGTCTAATAGAACAGGAAAGATCCAACAATGGTTCAGTACAATTGCTGAAATCACAGTGTAAAATTCTTGCCGTATCAAGAACCCATTTAAGAATCACTGAAATAGTACAGCAACAATGTTCTGTAATATGGACCCCAGAATCTTTCCTGAAGGTTAGAATAAATGATGTAATGGGGTCTGTTTAGCTTAGTACAGTAGCTGTCCAAAAGGAAGACCATGTGAGACCCTCAGGTGGTGTGCTTCAAACTTTTTTTTAAAGCTTTTTAATCTTGCAATGATAACGTTCTCATTTTTCCATCAACATGAGTTTCCTAGTGCAAAAATACCACACTTTTATAATGTTTTACTGTAGCCCTACATTAGGCTGATTGAAAACTCTAGGATAAACAGAGAAGCAGTTCCTAAAGAAATCGCTTTAAAAGAAACCTGAATGTTCAAATATTACTTTCAGCTGCATTTCTTTGCTGGCACCTCATTAGAGAACCAAGTAATGAAATCTCAATTTCTCCCATTAGTTAATTAGCACCTTTGCATCTTAAGTACTGAAAGTGTTACACTGTTAATTACCTACGAGTCTGCTCTCAAAAATCAGTGGCTGCTTATGTTTTTTTCATTTTCTCTTATGCATGGGTTTACACAATCCTTAAAAAAAAAACAACCCACAAAAAACCTATAGTCTTCCATAGTCTTCCATGTGCATAGGCTAAATGTTACAAAATGTAGTGTTTAACAGCTAAAGGTGAGTTCAAGTCAACTAGTGCCCCTGTATTGATCTCTATTTCTCCCAACACTTTTCTTCTAATCCTCTCCATAATTACATGAACTGCAAGAGCTTTCCTGACACTGTCAATTCCTCCTGCATCCATTTTCAAATGGCTAGCAGAGAAGCCGTCGGGCACTAGATCAAATTGTCAATGTTCCCCACTTGGGGCAATTGACAATCCTCTTGAAGTCTCCTGGCACATCTGTCAAGAGCCTCCCAGGGTTCTTCCAAACTCTTTTCCCTTGGAAGAGAGCAAGGAGGGTGGAGGAGGCAGAAAGGTATTGATCCATTCTTTTAACATGTTAATTGGCCCGAGGGCTGCTTCAGTCATTGCCAAACTGGACACTTCAAAAGGAAACTGTTTTTCAAAGTGGAGATGTCTTTTTCAAACACTTAAAACTGAAAACAAATGAATCTAAGCATCAAGTTCATTGTACAATGTGAAGGAGGTTGGACAAATAGCAATGTGGAGAGTGATATATGCAAAAGTGCCCTTTTCATTCATTAATTGATGGTAACATGAAGTTTAAAAGTTTGAAAGACACTTTAAACTTCTAGACCCCATGTGTCCCCTATGAACAATTAGGATATAACCTACTATGTAGCTTACAATATTCCTTGGGAGAAGAATAAACACTGATATAATTAAACTGACACAAAATGGTAATAGCATTGATGTTGATGAATGCTTAGACATCTCCATAATGGTGAAAATGGAATAAAACTGTTTAATTATAGCTCTAACTGGCAACACACCATGATGGCTAGATGGAAAAAAAAAAGTAGGGTGGGTAAGAGCACCATTATTAAAGGAACTTTGTCTACCGCCTTTGCTATCAGTTTATTATTTCATCAATGAAACACACAGTGCAGATAAGACCGCAAGACATAATTAAGTGCATAAGGTTGCAAGTATTGTTAACGCTTGTGAAATTAATTCATCAAACATGATGATTTGCTCAGTTTTCAGGTCATGTATTTCTGGGGATATATTGTTATCTGTGAATGGTTATTAACAGAGAAAGCCATAGAAAAGGAGATGGCAGCTTTGGTAATGAAGAAGGCCCTGTGGAAGGCAAGAGCTGGGAAACTCAGCATCTCAAATCAAGGAAGTTCTTAAGGACAAAAGCCCATGAGAAAAGCATTCCTTACTGAGCTGCGTCTTAACTGATCATGAGGTTGGCCCATATTTACCTGCCATGGTATTATGGAGGAAATCAGTATTCTGTTAACCCCTGACCCCTCGGATTTGCAGCAGACAAAGGACCAATCTGGAGGCCTGGGAGAACACCGCCAAATGTCAAACAGCAGGGAAGCGATTGTTACGGAAACAGTTGGCTTGGGCACAGCCAGCTTCATTGGGGCAAACTGCTATTCACAGAAACAAGCCATGAGGAGATAACGCCATAAAATATGAACCAAATGGAACCTTTTTTGCCTCACTTCTAAATTGTTGGCTTTATGGGACTTCATGCTGAACAGTATGAAAAAAATCCAATTTGCTTTGAAGCGCATTACTCTAACATCCTAATTATTGTTTACATTGCCATTTGCCTTCTATTAAGAATTGAATAATTACCCAGCACTTCATAGTTTAAAAATACAAGCAAACAGGATTATCTGGGTAATTAAGAAACTGTACCGTAGCTTTGTACCAATGTGGAATATATCTGTACATGGAGGGGGAAATGATAATTATCAATCAACTTACTTCAAATGGTATTTTCAGGATTCTGAGCAATTGGAGATCTGTAACTTATTAAGAAGAGGTTAGTAAGATCACCTTTGAGAAGTGTGAGTCTGTTTAAATCCATCCTTAGAAACAAGAGCCAGATAAGCAGCTGAATTTTCTCATCCACTAATGACACGACAGAACATACCAAGTACAGAGCCTTCTGCTGTTCTTTAATCCTAATAATCCATCCCAAATGGACTTTGAACAGCAGCATCATCAAATTTTGTCAGGCCATGTGGAGCTAAACCAAAGCTCTTCCACATTTCGATGTTGTTTTAGCTGACCCTGCCTACACTTAATTACACTGTAAAGTCTGGCTCTGCCGTTTGCTGCCCTGTGAAATTAGTTCGAAGTCAAAACTAATGGAACCTCAAAAAACATTTCATGCCAAGTCCTCTTCTTTTAGTTTATAGAATACATAGATCAGGGCTTTCTGAAGACAGTACTATTTTCAAGATGAGAGTGAAGTTTGTAGGGTTAAAAATGTATTGTACTCGCATTTTCATTCTGAGGGAATAAAGCAAAGGTTAAGTAAATTTGGAGACACTGGTGGGATGGGAAAACAGGAATTCAAAAGGCAACATTCAACCCAAAGCGAATACACATACAGAATAAGGAACAGAATTAGCATCAATACAACTTTGAAAGAAATGTATGTGGGACAGGAGTGGAAATAAGGGGGATTTTAATCATGATCTTAGGCATGCAACTGGTTGTCTTCATTCATAGATGTATGGCACTAACATGATGAAAATACCAATGATTTGTGCAGTCTACACTTTCAGGTTCTATTTGCTGAAGGGGTGAATAGGTTCCAGCCTACAAGTGACCTAACGCCTATATTTTCAGAACCTTCTGAGACCTGACAATTCTTTCTCCAAGAATTTTATCTTTTTACTTGACAATTTTTGAAAGCCCTGTGTTGGGCCACTTCTAAGCATTCCTAGCATAATCTGCACAGTGCTATGTCCTCCCTCCTCAGAAAAAAAAAAAAAAAAAAAAAACAGGGAGATTCCTGCTGAAACTGTCAGGAAACAGACAAGACAAGGGATTCACCAAGACTAGGTTCCTTCCCAAAGGTCAAAATAAAATGAGCAGCAGGAGCTTGGGTTGTTTCACATGGGGCAAGGGGCCCCGGGAGTGACAACCAGCCACACTGGGGGAGGGCCGGCGGGGTGCACAAAAGGGGCCCTGTGCAAACACCCCACTCTCCCCTTCCACCCCCACTCTCTGGAAGCATTCAAATCAAAACCGAATTAATTTGCATGGTGTCTAAATCACTGGGTTCTGCATAAACAGAAGGAGATTTTGGCTGGAGTTTCCAAAGGAAGCTCTCTAGCCTTTGGAAAGGGGGAAATGGGTGTGCTGTTTTGCATGAGGGCGCATACAGAATATGCAAACGAGGGATCTGCTGCCGGCAAAAAAGCAACCCTAGGCCGACAGCTGACGACCCGCATTCACCCAGAAATCGCTCTGGGTCTCCAAGAGAGTTGTCAGCGGCACCAATCTGATTGTTTCCCCAGAAGCCCAAATAGACCCTGAATATTCATAAAATGTCCATTTAGTCATGGGACTATTAATTACCCTCCAGATCATGGGACCCAGTGACCTCACCTGCTCCCACCCCCCATTGCAAACGGCCCAGAGGTACCAGCTGTAAGGGAGAAAGGTTTTATGCCCTCAGTGAAAAAGATACAGTCTCTCAGGGTCCCATGGGCCGGCTGAGGCGTTCCTTAATCATTCCTTCTCGCAAGCACAGTAAAACTAAAGAGAGCACTGAGGCATGTTATTGGACGCAGATAAACCGTTTTTAAAAAGCTAAGAGCTACAAATTGCTGCCTGATTTTATAGAAACATCTAAAGGGTAGAATAAATGTCATCCTTCTAAGCTACCTAAATCTCCAAGATTCTGAAAGTTTCCAGAGCTTCCTGATCTGTTTCGATTCTAAAAGTGTCTGCAGACAACCCAGGTACACTTTCTGTACCTGCAGGAGAAACAAAAAGCTGACACTTTTTGTGCAGCACTTCTCAAACTTCTGCGTCTCGGGACCCCTTTACACACTATTTAAAAAGACTGAGGATGCCAAAGTGCTTTTGAGTGTGTGAGTTAAAGATACCAATACTCACCATCAGCAGCTGGAACTCAGATGGATTTATTTTAAAGTATTGATAATTAAACTCATTACATGTCAACACAAATAACACATTTTAATGGAAAAAGAAATAAATTTTCTAAAACTAAATTAGGGACAAGAGTGACATTGTTAATGTCTGGCTTAATAGAGGATGGCTGGATTCTCATATTTGCTTCTCTATTTAATTTGATGAGATATCACATATCAGGTTGCCTCTGGAAAACTCCATTCAGAGAAAAGGGGAGGGAAAAGGCAAATAGCGTATTAAAGTTTTGACTTATAGACCACAGGATAGGGTCTTGGGGGAACCCAACTGAACACATTTTGAGGGCCACTACAGTAAGCTGAGGAACAGAGGACCTGACCAATAGAGATAAGACCAGTCATTTCATACCGCCCCCTACGCTTGGATTTTTCACCATTGCCCTCACCTCTCCATGCAAAAAAACTGCTTCAAAACCTAAACTAGTTTCCACTATTGGACAAATAATGACCAAATAGCCTATAGTGTCACCATATTTCTATTGAACAACAAAAATAACAATAACATTTTCCACTTCTTAGGCGCTTAATGATTCTAGGCCCAGTGCTAGAACCTGTATACATACATGTGTGTGCGTGACAAGTCACTTCAGTCGTGTCTGACTTTTTGTGACCCCATGCACTGTAGCCTGCCAGGCTCCTCTACCCATAGGATTCTCCAGGCAAGGATACTGGAGTGGGTTGCCATGCCCTCGTCCTTACATGTGTGTCTCATACATAATAACATATCATTGTCACCAATTTGCAAATATAGACTTGAAGTTAGAGAGGATAGGAATTATAAATAAGGAGTTCATTAATACACGTCACATACAAAGATCCTAATATATCATGTTGACTCCATGAAATGTAACTCCACCAAATAAATGTTTAATATGAAACAGGCCACAATTCCTTCTGCATTTATTTATTCATTCACTCAATGAACATTTAATGAGACACAACTATGCTCCTTAATTGTCAGCAGTGTTACTTGTCTGGTTGTCCTGGACTGAACTCCTTCGATATATATGCTCATGGTCAAGAAGGTTTATTAAATTTGTCCAAGAAAAAGCCAGAAAAATAACAAAGCAAGGTTAACCATTCAATTTTTTTTAAAGTATATGTATGATTTACAAGTTAAATTGTTGGTTTAAAAATATTACTAGAAAAAACCAAGATCCCCGAACTATCCATCAACAAAGAAAAAATTAAATAAATATGATATAGTCAATTACAGAATATTAATTATCAATTATGAAGGATGGAGAAAAGTTATATTCTCTAATATGGAATGAGAAGATGACTCCATTTCAGTTATTTTTTAAAATACACTGTATAGATATATTTGGGTTATCTACTAAATCATAAAGACTGATAAATCAGAAACAAGCTGGAGTAAGAGTTTGAAGCATACAATTCTTTTGTAATGTTAAATTCATCAATTAAATGCAAAAAAAAAAAATGCCCCCAAAACCTAAGTATTAAAATTCAATGAAAGTCAAATATATATCATGACCACCTCTGCTTTGCACAGTAGTAGCTGAAAAGCCATTTAATCGGTCTTTCTCCTAAAGACTCAAGTCTTAACAGAATAATTATGTCTTAATTCATTTTTGAAAAGTACAAGGAAGCTCAGTCAGATTAAAATAAGTCATCAAATGTTAAATACCAGATTCAAAAATCCCTAACTGAGATAATTCCTACGTGATGCTTTAGTGAATCCAAAATAGATCATTGCCTGATTCACTCACAAAAGAAGCCTGGTCACATGTAGAAGGGAAAATAAAAAAGTATAACAGAAAAAGGACAATAATTAAACCCTGCTCTTCTCGGATATAAAGAATTACGTCTTTCAGTGATCACAGCCATGCTTCAAAGTCAGAGATAAAAGCAACCATGTGATTTAAGCAATTGATTCTTAAAGACATGATTCAAAGGTGGAAGAAAAATTTCAAAAGTGGAAAGAATATAACAGCATCTCTCTGAACTATATTTTAAATGCATCCTTTCTGGTACTTCTTTCTCCTAAGGTTCTTCTATAATATATTAGAAAAACAAAGTCGTCATTTTTTTAAACCCAGACCTCTCTTTTTTCAGAACATGAATATGAAATATTTCTATTTTATAGCCATCAAAGCATTTCCATCTTGTTTTTTCTCAAAAGAGCTTTTAATAAGAAGCTTTTACTGATATGAAGGCATCATATATGTAATGATCCATAATAGAAGTCCGTAAGTATATAGGACCACAAAAATTTACAGCAAAATTATATATTTAAGCAAGGTTTGATTCCTATCCAGCTTAGTTTTGTCACAGTTGTGATTATTTGTCCTTAAGTGACTTCATAAGACTGTTTTCTTTTTATTAGTATTATTTTTATACATGTCTGAAAATGCTTATTACTATTTCACAAAGAGTAAATCTGTGACTTCTCCTTCACTTTTCAGCTTTTTAATTAAGCAAAAAATAAGGTAATAAAGAATCTTTTCGTCTCTCCCTCCAGCTTAATATTTTTGAAGTAATAAAAATAATCCTGTAAAACATCTGGAGCATTCCCTCATGGAGGGGCAGGGTTCGTACTAGGGGAGAGGGAGACATGTCTGAGGTGGATTTTTTTTTCCTTTCTCCGACTAACTGGAACAGTTTCTTATCCTCTGCACCCCATCACTAGGCAAGTTCAAACTACTGCTAATGCCAGCCAGACATTCTCCTGCAGGAGACAAATGAGTGGCTTCCACTCTTTTTTTGTCCTGCTGAGACTGAGCCAAATCATTTCAGAAACTGTTATTCTAGGGGAGGGTGAACTTGCAGCTGCTGCAGAGGGCAAGCCAGCCATCGCCCTGCCACTCTGGACACTTTTGACGGGGCTCCTCGCCCTCCGTCTGCATTTGCATGTACTGCTTGGAGGTAAGAACTCCAAGAGGAAGTGTCCTTCTGTCTTCAAGGTCTCTGGAGGATTCTGGCAGATGATCAGGGTTAGATTCAAACAACAGCATACCCCAGGCCCCCACCCGCCCTGGCCATTTTTGCCCAGGGATCTTTTGTCAAACATTTAAGATCTTAATCAATCTTCACTCTGACCTCCCAGACCCCAAGGAAGATGGATGAGGAAGTAGGTGACCTTTCACCTGTCCTTCTATTTGTCCTGCCACAGAAGACCCATTGAAAAGACAATTGGGGAGGGATCTGCTGCCAAAGTTCTGAAGACTTGCCCATTCTCTTTTATATCCTTTCTTAAGCTCCCTTTACACCCTGGTCTTTCTTGTTCCGCTCCAAATCACTTTTCTTTCACTCAAAGGAAAAGTTCTCTTTCCTATAGTGGAGGGGAAAAAAAAAAAAAAAAAAAGACACTCTCCAAATATCATTTTCAAATGATCCTTACTCATTGTTAGGGCAAAGGCAATGCTTCCTATCTTTGTCCTTGACTTCTAAGAGTGGCTCAAAGATGGACTTCCCTTTTACCATTTCAACTCAACACCCTTAAAAGTCAACAGCTATGACCTTGGTAAGAGTGATAAAAGAAGCTACCATTAACATCAGTTTAATGCTTTATGATCTAAATAGTGATTTTTTTTTTTACCAATTTTACATCACTGTGTCCTGTAAGTCTCTAAGCTAAGTACAATTATTATCAATCCATTTTATAGATTAATAAACAAAGGCACAGAGGCTTTAAGAAACATGCTCAAGGTCGTGCAGCTAAGTGACCAAACTGAGACATACTTCCTTAAGTGGATGTTTTTCTGCTCTACCTAGATAATCCTGATACCCCAGTAATGATGGCACATGCCTGTGTGCGTGCATGCGAAGTCTCTTCACTCATGTCCAACTCTGCGACCCCATGGACTGCAGCCCCCCAGGTTCCTCTGTCCATGGGATTCTCCAGGCAAGAACACTGGAGTATGTTGCCATTTCCTTCTCCAGGGGAACTTTCCAACCCAGGCATTGAACCCGCGTCTCTTCTGTATCCTGCATTGGCAGGCAGGTTCTTTACCACTAGCGCTACCTGGGAAGCCAAATGGTGGCACAGATGGAAGCAACCATTTCTTATTACTCTTAAGATGTTTACAGACTTGACTTATCTCTTTAAAAAAAAAAAATCTCACTCAAGTTTGGGATTTAAGAATTCTTGTGATTCAAGTTTTTTCTTCCTCCCTAAATTCACCAGAGATTCTTACCTGATAGTGTTTAAAAACAAGCAGTGCAAGGTTTTGTGCAAAAAGTGTCTTCTTGAAAGATTTAATCTTTCTACATGTAGCAAAGAAAGTACATGGGTAGCACGAGAGAGTGCAAAGACGAAGATTCTCAACAACAGCTTAATCAAATTTCCACTTCCACTAAGTATCTAGTCTTGTGTTAGAACCGTTTGCTCAGAAATGGACTGAACCTAAACCATGCAGCCTCAACCTTTCTATGAATCATGTGATGATGAACTGTATTCCTAAGATTATTTCCACAAAGCCATCCACTACCATGTTCAATTGCCTTTGCATTCACTCCCTCCTCCATCTTTTTCTCTTTTCCTTCTAATTTGGGTTGTAAAGATGTCAAGGAGTTTCACAGTGCAGCAATGTATGAGTTACTGGGCTGTGTGACAATTGGAAATCAATGACAGAGAGATGTACTAATGCCAGAGACATGAACATCTGAGCAAGAAATGGAAGACAATGTGTTTTTTAAGAAACATATATGTAAGAATCTTGACACGTTAAGATGTGCAAGTCTTGTCTTACAAAAATCAAGAAGGAAGAACAATTTACTCTAAGATGCGAAGCAGTATTATTACCCTATTCATTTCACTCTTTCCGCTATGATGATTATAATTTAGGTGCCAACAATGCACTCATGTTTTTCTAATATTAACACTGGAATATACTTCATGGTTTCCATTTGGTACAGTTTACCTACTAGTTGCTAAGCAAGAAATTAACCTTTGTTAAAAAAAAAAAACTTGAAATTCAAACATCTAAATTTTTAACTTTACCTTTTGACTCAAAGTCAACAGGAAAGGTTGCCAGTCTTTATCTTGTTTTATATTTTCAATGCATTTAAAAGATATTCATTGTTAGCTACTTCTAGAAATAACTATAGCACATCAAGAAGAACACTTATGATCTCTGACAGAAGAAATATATAACCTCTCTCTATGACACCAAACTACCCTAAATGCAACTTTCTTTAGGTTATAACTGTTGATTTCCAGTTGGTCAAGTGGATTGCTCTACAATCCCACCCTGTCATTAAAATGGTTGAAATGCCAGACAAATTGTTTGGCAGTCAGTTATTTCCGGCTCTTTAATCACCAAATCAGATGAACCTGTGGTAGTGTAGTCTCCAGCTCAACAATTACCCTGAGAAAAGATTAATCTGATCTGTTCTAGAGATGGGACCCAAAGTTATACGCTTTAGTAGTAACCGTAATGAGACTGGCAGCAGCAGACTATTGATAACCACTGAAGATAAATACCAAGCAAAAATACAAGTCTTGAGATAACTGATTTTTGCAAGCCTTAATTCACACGTGATATGAGCAATCCATATAAATATGGAATACTCCCAGCCTTTACTCAAAAACAAAGCTACTATAAGAAGTCTGCAAACTCTCCCCAAAAGGGGAAATAAGGAAAGAGGGAATTGCAGACAGGGTTAAATGAGAGGAAAAGAAGTCATCTTAGTAATATGATAAATAGTCGTTAATGTGACCAAAAAAAACCCAAACAAACCTGGATTTCTTCAAAAACTCAATAATCAAAATGGATCACAATTTACTACTGCCTCTGACCACAGATCCAATAAGAAAACTCTTACTAGCTCTTTATCACCTCCTCAGGGAAATCAAGAGGTCTTTCATCAAGATTCAGTTCACTCAGAGACCCCATCATGGGAGCTCAATGGAACAGAAGGCACGTGAAACCCTGTCACTCCACTTTGCTGACCCATGTCTACACTGCTCCACAAGGCAGGAAAAACTGGACTTTCCTCACACAGTTCGATTTTAATCAGCAGGAGGAAACTGGAACAACAAACCCTAATTTGACATTGAAATCATTCAGGGACATATCCACAGGAGGAGAGATGTTTACCAACAGGAGAACCAGGGTTCAAAAATGTGTGGGTCCTCTTGAAGCAAGGATCAATCAGGGCCCTTTCTTCAGCTTGTTCATTTACATTTCAGAGGGCACATCAAGCCCGTTCACATCTGAGTGCCTGTTAGCAAATGTGTTTGGCCTTCTGCTGATTACAGCAGCATCATTTATTTTGTCAGTATTAGAATCGTCTTAGCTTTGCCACCTGGAGCTGCAGCACTTACTCATTAGACCCCTCTGTCCCACCACATCCCCAGGGGCTGCTAATTACTGGCTTTACTCCATTTAGTCTCATCTCTGATTTAATTTCGTGCACTAAGCCCTAATGAAAAGTACAATATGGCTCTCCTTACCTTGGCATTCTCCATTCCGCTCTTCATGCCCGGCATTGCATAGGCAGTTGCCAATGGGTACCAGCCATTCACCATCTGCCCCGCAGTACATTTTTGGCACATCCTTCTCTTCTGAGTTGTTGACACAGGAGCCTCGAACTTCCACCAGGGAAGAAGTATCAGCGCCTGTGACGGTGTCCGGAAACTGGGCCAGATTGCGAACGGTGAGCGGACACTTCTTGTAGAACACGCGGACCGATACCAAGGCGATGCAGGCCCCCACATCCTGAAAAGCCAGATAGAACCCCTTTTTGCTCAACGGTCCCACATCCCGGATCTCCGTGTTTAGCTTCATGATTCGGTCGCCAATGTCTACTTGGGTGAAGCTCTCGTCGGCTGCGATGGTGTCAATTTTGGCGAACTGGCTCTCTCGGATAAAACGCTCTTTGTCGTTGTCTGATTCATAGTAGTACAGGTTAAACGTCTCCTTGCAAGTGCCCATGACACCCGGAAGACTGTTGCAGTCCCTCAAGGTGAACTTGATCTCAATGTACACCCTCTGAGCCCCTTCTCGGGTGATCCAATCAGTTCGCAGCCAGTTATTCTGGCTGGGCTCCATCACGTTGCAGACTTGGTAGGTTCGGATTGGTGTATTTTTTTCATCCATAATACTCACTTCCTCCCACTGCAAAGATCCAAAGGAAATGCATCAATTGCAAACATTTCATCATACAGTGATTTACCAGTTCTGTTTTCCCCTCATAGGACAGTGATGATTTTTGTTTCAATAAGAAAGAAAACTACCCAGCATCAATTCCTCATCAAGATGGTACTGTATTGGGGAGCTATTTTCTTTTCATTGTTTCACTCTTTTGCCTAAAATTCCAGAGGTATTACTAGACTGATTGCTTCTGAGTTCTCAGGCAGTTCCTGGTGGTGGTCTACAACCTCAAATTCACCTATTACAACAGCTGCAATTTCAAGTGGCAACAGTTCAAATTTACTCATAAATGAAAAACTAGGGATGTGTATTGTTCCAACAACTGAGCAGAGACCTGCAAATTAAGAGCAGGAAGAGCAGAGTTTGCCAAAGGAAGACAATTATCAGTTAATTAGTGGTGCTCCTGTCAGAACTTTGCTCTCTAATACCTAAAAAAATGGCAGTCAATTTTGTTTTTTCTTTTCTTTTTGGCATTGTCATTACTCTTTAAAGGGGTAAAGAAAATCTCACTATTCTAGTTTCGGTAATCCTGGAAAGATAGAAAGTAAACTTTATGGTTGTTTCTCAAATACACTGTCATTTAAAATGGTAGGACACTTTTCAAAAGCATGTATTCAGTCCAAAAGTTTGTATACTGTTCTTATTTTTAAAAGAAAGCCACATTTAAGTAAACATGAATGTACAAATGCATTTCTTCTAAAGTCTGTGGATATTGAGAAAAAAAAAAAAACCAAGTGGTATTTATGATGGAAAGCCCAAGAAACTTAAAATAGGGTAGGGTTTTCTTTCAATCTACTTTGTAACATAAAGATTCTCACAGCAGGATAATCTGAGTTAAAATTCACTGTGACTAGCATTCTAGTTTCATTTTCGCTGTGCTTTTAAAACAATCCTAAAAGCAGCAAGATAATTTGGGGGCTCCTACTAGACTAGTAGGCAGCCTCCAATTCTTCATTAACATCTACAGTAATGGCTTTATATAGAGCTGGTATAAATCAGCTTAAATATCTAACACATGAATATAATTAGAAGAAAAAAAGATAGTTTAAAAAAATCATATTCTATAATAGCTCCACTTAAAGCTCCATTCAATCCAATGAAGTACATAGAATCATAATGTATCTTTTAACAGGTTTCCCATCTGTGCATTGGAAAACTATTAATGGATGGAAATGTTACTATGTGAAGGGCCATAATACATAAAATTCTGCATCCCTTTCATCTGCCACCATTATGAAAGTTGGACTGAAAGAGATAAGTGCCCTGTGGTGATTAAAATTTATTTTTATCCACTAAGCAATAAATCACCAGTAATTTACTTATTTGGGGAAATTCATGTAAATCCAAAAATAGATCCCACCTTCAAAAAAACCTACTCAGCATGCTTCTCATCTCAGAACAAAGGAAATATGGAAAAACACATTTATCAATGTAAATGAAAGCACGGAGGGACATCTCCACAGTTCATACAGATAATTCAGATCTAATTCAGATTTTCCAGCCAAACTTAATTGTCTAAACACATTGATCAGTTCACCAGAACAATGACAAATCTCCCCTTAGTTTTGCATTTTACAATCAGTGTCAGAAACTCAATAGTCTCCTTTAAATGAATACTGCCAAGAAATTAGGTTTTTGCTACAATGTTGCCATCAGGAGTCATCACTTTCCATTATTTTCATGTTCTGCTTAGCTGTTCTAATGGAAAAATGAAACCATAACTCATTTTTGACCTGGTGGTATTGTCAAATAAGGTTTCTTTCTAAAGATAACAATAAGAACAAACAAATATATGTCATTATCGGTCAAAATTATAATTTTAAATTTCCAACCAAGGTGTGAACTGTTCTAAGGATAAGTAGAGATTTCAGAATAATAAAAAAAACTCAAATATGCTTTTACTCTAAAGAAAGAACTTTTAAAAGCCAATCAATCAATCTCCTACTTGGTAGATATCCAATTTATCCCTTCATTCTAAGTCTGCAAATGTCTTCTTTATTACAAAAGCTAGAAATTAATTAAACTTTATAATTTGGCACATCATTTTTCAAAGGCTACTATAATTTTAGAAGGACTAATTTTCTTGCAGACAACTTCATTTCTTACCTTTCATAATAATACTTAAAACATTACACATACATGGCATTTCAGGAAAGGGAAAGAGAACATTCTATATTCAGAAGTCCACATTCTGCCCATAAAAAGTTCTGGGTTGTGTATAATCAGTTATGCACAGTATTTTTTTTTAAGGGACATCAAGACAACCAAAGAAGTTTTGTGTCTAGAAAAAGTGATCAGATGGTCTTTCAACAGTTCTCAGGAGCTGGGGTGTAGGGAAGGAGATGTCTGTGGCATATTAAATTACAATAAAAGCTTTCCAGAAACAAGACAGACCATGAACTATACTTTAAAAATGTGCTACTCCTTGCTTTTAAATAGAGCGCATGTACATTGAGTGTTAACAGGTCAGGTCCAAAATCATGCTAGATATGTCCTCTCTTTAAACTGGGAACAATCAGTAAGAAAAATAAAGCTCATTATATATTTTAATGCAAGTACTGATACCTTCATTCTCAGTTTTGCCAGCAGTTCTAACACATTCAATCTACAGAGCAATACCCCTGGTGTAGCATGGGAAAGCCTCCTTGAATCAGTGACCTTTCCAGGGTATAGGATTAACAAGAGTCTGACTCTCACAAGATAAAGCTGTACCTTTCTTTGCATTCAAAGGATGAGGGCAATTGCCTGCAATCAGCGGTGAATACAGTCTGTCTACACTGCCAGAGACCTGCCAATCACTCTCCTTCCCATTAAAAAAAAAAATGGTTTTGAGGGCAGACTAGAATTTTTCAGCAGAGACCAAACCAACTGCAGTCAAGTTCAGACTGAAAAACAGGAAGGCAGGGCAATCTCCATTTTATTTCAAATGGATGACAAGACTGGCTTTGGAAAAACCAGCCTAAAATTCTCCTTTTTCATGTCTGCTTCCTTGCCTTATTGGTGACACCTATCTTCCAAAAGTTTCTATGAATCTTTGTTTTTTTTTTAATCCTTTATTGTTTATTCAGTGGCCAGGTGTGAAGCGCTACACTGTGTGCTGGCATTGCAATTTTTGCCTGATAAGAACTCCTAATCTTTCACCCCCCCAACTGCTTTTAATCAAATGACTGAGTCATAGACTATCAAGCATGTAAAGGTAGAATGATATGCTTAATTCTTAAAACATTTGAGAGCTATTTCAATTTGGCAGAAGCCAGAGTTACACGTTGTACTAATTTCTTTCCAAAGCGATTCATTCT
Organism: Aepyceros melampus; assembly: GCA_006408695.1. NCBI lineage: Eukaryota > Metazoa > Chordata > Mammalia > Artiodactyla > Bovidae > Aepyceros > Aepyceros melampus. Next base: position 303,953 of record SJXQ01001636.1, on the reverse strand, counting down.
GACCTCTTATTAAGGTGCTGGGGACAAGGGGATAGGGTAGGAGAATGTGACTATCGACCTAATTCTATTCTCAGAATCCTCTGATATAGGCAGTGATGGCAAACTCAAGAAGAAATGCACAGTGATGCATGCTCTCATACTTTAAGAATCCAGTCTTCCTGGACCCCAAAGATCCAAGATTCCAAATACTTTAACTGTCACATTTAGTACCAACAATGCACAAACATGGGGCTTTTTTTTTTTTTTTTCTGTCTCTGCATAGACGTTGCCCCTGGTGCAACACCTATGCAGGTTCATAAGGCTTTCTCTCAGTGTGCAAGTGAACAGCAGCTGATTTAAGGTCCTCATAGCAAGTTACAGAGCCCCCCACTGCTCACACACAGAACTAAACTTGCTTCTGGTACAATTGGAAATGTTTTCTCTCTGGTATCTTTATTTATTCATTTTCCTCATCTGGAACAGAACAATTGCTTTAAAATTAACCCTGTCAGGATTTCACAGCTATCACAGAAATAGGCATAAATTCTAATTTGGCCCCCAGATCATGTTTCTTGTCGGTGTTTTAGTTTTAAATGGGCATCTAAGGTGATGTCTCCACCAGTCTCCTAGTTTTGAAACCCCTTTGGATTCCAGTTCTGCCATGACAGAGCTATCCAAAGGGAGTATAGGATTTCTCCAACAAAGCGTAATTCACTTCATAGGCCATGGTGGAAATCTGACCCCCTGGCCACAATCAACAAGAATCAAGCCATTAGGACTCTCAGAAAGTTGCTAATCACTCCTTTTTACCCTGTGGATCAGAGAGCAATTCGAAAAACTTACCCCTCCTTCCAGAGGGCTGGCTATCCACCCAAGTTCTCCCTGAACAGATCTGGAATCCAATAAGGTAACTGCAAAAAAAAAAAAAAAAGGAAAGAAAACCAAAGAAAAATAGATTAATTTCCAATTGCAAAAAGCCAATACTACAAAAAACCATTTGCCTGAGCGTTTCCATATGTGCGGAGGGTGTGCAATCCAGCTCTGATCAAAACCTAAACTTGGTCTCACTTATGTAAATAATCATTACTCACTTGATCTTCTCCCCTCTTTAAATCTGCAGGTTCTTATTTATTTAACTTGCTTAGCATTTAAAATTCCATCCCGGGACTCAGTTGATTCATTTTCTAAAAAGGATGAATAGAGAATCTCAAGTACAATTCAAAAAATAAATATATCTATGTAAGGCAGTTACACTCCAGAGCAAAATCTGCATTCATCTCTGTCTGGTATCTACTAGAGTTATTTGTTTTTGCAAGTTTCAGATGACCGCATAACTCATCATCATGGTGACAGAGCCACAAGTGAATTCTATCAGAGAGTACTCAAAGGGTCATGAAAAGGCTCTCTCTCTTACCAATTTCCCCCCCCCCCCTCCACCACCAAATAAATAGGCTCTGGATGTGGTATCCGCTGTTTTTTCAAATATCAAAGTTTCAGAAGGGAGGGATGGCAGACATGTGGACTTACAATGCAAATACACTTTAATTATTCGCTTTCCCAGGTCTTTTTGAGGACAATCGGAGACTACACCTTTGGAAGGAAGGATTTCCTCCAGGAGGAAATCACTGGTTTAAATTTGAGATGTGGAGGAGAGCTGCCGAAAAGATTTACTGTGCTTGTGCTACACCTATGAGCATGCATCCAAGCTTAGGACGACCGGGAGGTCGACTACACAGCCGTCGCACCCCGCCCAAGCTGAAACAGTCCTAGGCACGGAGGGCATTGAAAAGGACGCCATGAATTCCTGAACTCTCCACATTCTCTTTCCCACCGAGAGCTGCAGGCCCGGGGTCGAAAGGCCTATCTCAAAGAAACCACTGGGTTATTAATTTGATCAGCGAAGATAGCTCTTTGGTCTGGGGGAGGGGTGGGAATGCGAACCCTTCATTCTTGCTCCAGCGCACCCCAACTCTATCTTGCCCCTCGGCTCCTGAATTCTGCCCACCTCCCTATTCATTTCACCCCGACGTCAAAGTAGTTAAACCGAGCCTCTTTTCCTGATTTTCTCGAGAAGTCTGAATTCCTAGAGTCTCTTAATTATTTTGAAATGTAGAGCTTTCCCTGGTTTGCTCCAGCCCGGAGTTGCGCCCCCCTCCTTTCTCTCCTCTCGGTCCCTAGAGAAAAGCCCGCTACATCCATTTGGATTTATGTAAGGTGGATTAGGGACACAAAGGGAACAATAAGACCCAATTTACAAAAAAAGGGAGGGAGTAGAAAGGGAGGGTAAAAGGGAGAAAAGAAAACGTGATGGGAATAAAAAGCAACAAAATGAATTAATTTTTAAGGGGGAGGAGGGGTCGGAGAGGGGGTGACCCCCCCCTTTCGACATCAGCCTACAGCTCCATCAGCGCCTTTTTTGTCTAGGTTTCCCAAGTTTTCCTTCCAAAAGAAAAAGCAAGGGGGGGGGGGTCTCTACGTTTGGTGCAGAAAGGTCTTGAGGGACGTCCTAACAAGAGTGCGAAGTAGTCAGGAGAACGCGGGATCCAGGATTCGGCTCAGAGGAATGACTCTGGGGACCGAGGGGGCAGGAGCGACCGAGACAGCCCTTCTGAAGGAGGGAGGAGACCAGGAGGGTAAGAGAGCGCCCCTTTCCTCCCAAGCCGAGCCGTGTCTGCCGGCAGGTGTGTGAATCTCTGGGAGCCGCCGTCTGGCGAGCTCTGGGTACCGGCTGCCCAGATGAAGCTAAGTTGGTTTTTGGCTCCCTCCTTCGGAATAGGGAAAATGATAGATCGTACGGGACTGGATGGACGGATCCTGGAGAGACAGACTGACTGACGGATGGACGGATGGGTGGATGGGGGAGGGTGGGGAGGTGGAGGAGTAGACGAGACGGATGCGCGCAGGCTCGAGGGCGAGCATCACCAGAACACACACGCGCCCAATCGGGGCACTCGAGCACAGGCACACAATTGTCCGCGTCCACGCGGGCACCCGCGCACCCACATCCACGCATATGCGCCCGCGCGCAAACACACACGCGCACGCAACTCGCCTTTCTCTGAGATCATTGGAAACTAATGATCAACCCCCACCTCCACGACACAGGCACACACACAGTTCTCCCAGCACGTCCAAACCGACGCGCAGAAAACTGAGCACCCGCACGGAACCAGTCTGTCCCGCACGTTCCCTCCAAACTAACCCGGGGTACAGTTCTTGGGGCCAAAAGCTAAAACTCGAGTACATTTAACTTACCAGCGGGTTCCCCAGGTCTGGGGATGACATAAGTAGCTTGGGGCCTCCTAGACCGACAATCGCACCCCCCGGACGCGGGGCCCCACTGGGGAGAAAGGTGTTTAACGCCGGGTGCTAGAAATCAGGTCACCGGCGCCCGCCGAGCGGCGCCACGACCGCTGTGCGGCGGAGGCTCGGGAGCCGGGTCCCGGGAAGCGCAGTGCTTGGGAAACTTTGCAGAAACCAGAGCTCGTAAGGCTTTCGCAAGAACCCGAGAGCACCACGATACCCTCAGGGAGCTCTAGGCTTCCTTTCCCCTTCGACCTGAGCGGAGTTGGGAAGTGGAAGTAGGAATAGGTCCACAATTTTTATTTATTTATTTATTTATTTATTATCTTGGCGTTGTCTCCTGTGCGTCCCCTCGGGGCGCATCCACGGGCTGCCCTCGCCTGTGGATGCCGATAAACTTCGTCCTTTCGCTACAAACTTGGGCAACCCCTTCACACGCACGGGTCACCGCCCCGCAGCAGGCTGCCCGGCCGCTTCCCGCGGTCCCTTCGCGGATCCCCCTCGCTCCAGCTCCCTTCTCCGGAGTCAGGGCGCACTGCTCGCTCCGGGATCCCCCCGCACCCTCCGGCCTCGCACTCCCGGGGACCAGTCAACCGCCGATCGTCGCTTCTCTGTCCCAAACCGCAGAAAGGTCGACCCGCTCTTACCTTCATTCGCGGGATACACTCTGGAACCAGTGACAGCGTCGCAAATCCCAAAGAGAAACGAAAAGAAGACAAAATAAAAAATCCCAGCCATGGTTCGTCGATGCCAACGCTGCTCCTGCCGCTTCTATCCCAGTGGAATAAATGCTTAATTAGGAGTGCAGCAGGCTGAAGACATTGCCAAGGGGGTGGGCCCGACCCGTGACGTGCACCCGCCAGTCCGGGGTTCTCGGCCAATGGTAGCGCAGACGGCGCTGCCTGGCCCCGCCCCCGATGAGCAGAGCCCATCCCGGAGCCCCGCCCCCTCTGGGCTCGGCGGGGCTTTCAGTCTCCCCGGGACTGAGGGAGAGGGTTTTGCTGCGTCCCTCCCCCGCTGGAGGGAAACAGCGGGGTCCCCTGGTCGCCTCTCAGGGTTCCAGCCCCTGAGCGGCGGAAGGAGCTTTGAGAGACTGAATTGATTGCGAGGGGAGAGGGGGGAAGGTCCGAAGAAAGATTGGGCGCCCGGTGTCCCTCCTCAGGCGGTTTGAGATGGAGGAAAATGCTCTTTTATTGCCATAAAAAAAAGTATCAAGTTGACCTGCCTCTTTACTGTTGCTTTTTTCTGAGGGTCGAAGTGTTCGCGTCCCGCGCGCCCCGACTAGGAATGCACAGTCACTCCTGTGCGCCGCCACCCCCGCCACTCAGCTGCCTTGCCCCGTTTCGTGCCTTTGGGGCGCATCTCCATAAGAAATGCTCTTTGGGGAGAGTTTTGGTACTGGGTTATTCCTCTATCCCAGGCTCCGAGGTGCCTGGAAAGCTGGACCTAATCAGTCCCCAACGTCGAGTGCAGCGCTTGGCCAGAAGCAAGGCTCTGTCCCTGTCTCCGGGGGCTGAACGAAAGACTTCGAAGCAACGGAGAAGCCCCCCGGAGAAGCATCTCCGCACTCAGCCGTAGAGGCTCCCCGCTACCCCCGCCCCGGCTCCGGACAGGACTCCCCACCCCGGCAAGACGCCCGGAGGTGGCCTTTACTGCCGGGAATCGACTGCGTGCTTCCCGGTGGGGAGTCCCTGGAGCCGGGCTTAGCAAGTCCGGGGCGCAGAGGGTTGAAGCGAAGAGCTGATGAGGGAGTGCTGGGACCAACGGTAGTGCAGACGGGCCGCCCACCCGAGCTCAGGAGCTGCCCCGAGCCCCGGCGCGGCTCTGCGCTCGGGGTCGCTTCCCCTGCGCTGGTCCGGACACCTCTCGCCGCAGCCAGGAAGACGGTGTGGGCGACAGGACCCGCAGAAATCCGCGCAGCCGCCCCTGCTGGAGTGCTCGAGTGTCCCTGTGGCCCTTCTGGGGGGGCCGGCAGCACTGGGCCCAGGTTTGTCCCCTGATGCCCTGGCCGCGGGCTCAGAAAACCGAGCGCTGCCGCAACGCAGCAGGCGGCCTGGTGCCCGGCCCCCGACGAACTCTCCGGACGTTGGAAGACGCCCCGATTCCTGACGACTTCTCCCCTCTTCCTTCCTCCCAAACTGCCCCTCCTCTGACTCCCCGCGGGGTGAGGCCGGGTTTTCCTCCCTTGCCTGGGTCCCAGCGGGAGGGTGACCGCCGGGAGGTGGAAGCTCCTTTCCCCTCTCCGGTGGCAGCTGATCGTGAACCAACCGCGCCACCTGCCGGCCATGACAGGAAACGCGCGACCCTCCCCACTCCCGCCCCCGGAAGGGCGAGCGGACAAAGACAGCAGCACGTAGCGCGCCGAGAGTAGGTATGTCTGTGGGCTGTCTTTTCACCCACCCTTCCCTGTCCCGAGCCCCCAGCCACACTTGTGGAGCTGTGGCGGGAGGCCGTGGAGAGGACCCGGGAATCCTGTCGCACTTCTCGCCAGCTGGATGGCAGAAGACGAAATCAGAAAGCGTTTCAAGGAGAAACTCGTAGTCAGTATCCCAGGGGTAACCTGAATAGCTGCTATCCCTGAAAAATCCTAGATAAAGCGGGAAGGGTGTAAGGCAAGGTGCAGGAGAGAGGAGATCTCGTCCACGGTTTCAGGTCATCGGCTTCCGGAGCACATCGTGTCTCCTCCACTTGTGAAAATTTAGACCCTGGATAATAAGATGAGCAACTTTTACTTGAGCGCTGCTGGGCGAGGCGCTGGGCAGTAGCTGTGTGAGACTGGTGGCTTGGAGGGACAGCTCGTGCGGCTGCAGACGTTCTGATTTCTCCGTGAAAGACCTGCTAAATGTCACAGTCTGAGGAAGTGGGTTTCAGTCATTGTAGCTACTGATTTTACACAAGTAAAAGGGGGCAAAGAAATGCACACTTGGGATATGTGTGTGTGTGTGTGTGTGTGTGTGTGTGTGTATAAATTATTTAACAACTATGCGAAGTCCTTTAAAGGAATGCATTTCTAGGTTCTTTCATGCCCTGAGTTTCTAGGAAAAGGAGATGAATATTGATCCCTGTCATTCTATACACAGATGCAGCAGATAAAAGGAGCAATCTGAATTCTTTTTAAAACGTTTTTGAAACAATAGTTGCTAGTTGCCTCTCTGCAAGATTTGATTTTTGCATGTATGGGTAGTTGAAATGGGAAATTGACTGCCTGCCTTCTTAAAAACTGTAACATTTCTAAGACTTGAACCAACCCGTCCCCCCTACCCTATATGCACACTGAATTTTAAACTGTTTTTGGCTACAGCTGCCTGAAAGCTAAGGCTTCATTTGCTAGAGGACATTCAGTGACTTCGGTCCCCTTTTTTCTTCCCATTTCCCTTTTCAAGACCCAAAGCAGCCCAATAATCTGGAAACCCAAGAGACAGGAAATGCTAACTCGGAAAAACTGAACTATAACTTTCTCTTTAAAACATTTCTGGGCTGAAGATCAGAAATGAGTTGTTGCATACTGAAGTATTTAGGATAAAAGTTTATGATATCTTGGCTTTCTCTAGAAACATTCCAATAAAAAAAATGGAAAAGAAAGAAAAGGTATAAGGGAATAAATAGATAAAACAGTATTGGAAAATTTGGTGTATTTTTAAGTGCTGAATAACGGGACTTGTGAAGTCATTACACTATCCTTTCTATGCTTATGTTTATTCAGTGTTTTCCATTAAAAAGTTGTAGTAGAATATTTAAAAAAAGGAAAAAGAAATGTTAGTCACTCAGTTATGTCTTACTCTTTGCGACCCCATGGACTACAGTAGCCCACCAGGCTCCTCTGTCCGTGGAATTCTCCAGACAGGAATACTGAAGTGGGTAGCATTCCCTTCTCCAGGAGATCTTCCAAATTACTCTTGTGACAACCTAGAGGAAAACTGTCCTAATCTAATAGACACCATTCTTCCTTAACAAAAACAGGGCAACAATGAAAAAAAAAAATGATAGTGGTCTTAGTCCATCAATGGACCAAATGGTGTTGGTCCATCCACCTTCTATGCAAATCCCCTACTTTATTAGAAAACACCTTGGAGTTTTCAGACATTTGAGAGTACTTATAACAAATCAATCACTCAATGGAGTCACAAGCATACAATAGAATACTACATCAAAAGCACCTAAAATCACCTGCTTTTAATATAAATTGGCTTGCCTCGAGTAAAACTAGCCTCCTAACTGCTGTAAGAAGTTGAGAATACTTTGAATCCAATAAGAAATATGTCAAAATATATAGTCTTTTAAGCTTAATGAAAATAATAATTCAATAATTTGAATTTTTGATAAAATTTTTTTTTCATTGCCTACCATAAAAATTTGAGCTACAAATTACGTTTTAAATGCTTATTTGAATGAAGGTTGAATTTCAAAAGTATCTTTAATGTGTAAAGACATTTTAAAATAACACTAGGTCTCTTAGAATTTCTATCTCTAAGTGTATGGCCAGTTTTACCGAAGTAGCAAGACTTTTGGACAAATGAGCAACAAGAAAGAAAGTGCGTGGAAGGCTAAGGAAAAGGTCAGAATGAGAATAGAAATACACTCTGCCTTTTACTAGATGCTCTGCCAGAGTATCTAGCTAGTGTAGCTGGACTTCCCTGGACTTCAATCCGTTTACTATAAAATGGAGCTTCCAACAGTGCTCCAGTGACTTCCTATCATTGCCAGAACCAGGATTTTCAAGATTGAAATCCTTACTTTGGCATTCTAACAGCCTTTTTACTAGCTGTGTGTCTCTGGGTAAGTTACTTTAACCTCTCTGAGAGATGGTTTTCTTATCTGTGAACTGGAGATAGTTACATGATGCTTCCGAAAATTGAAAAAAATTTGTAGAGCAGATTGTATGGTTTCAACTAGTGGTCAGTAGCTATTATTACTTTCAAATAATATCTCGTTAGTAAGGATTAATATTTATTAAATGAGCAATCATTTGTTCAGCTTGAACCTTCTCTTCCACGAGGAAACCAAGCTCTGTGATTTATCTTTTGCTCCCCATGAGGGGAGGAGGCTGTATTTCACCAATTCCTGGAGTAGGTATGGAAATAAATTCTAAGTGTTTCCTTTTCTTTCACTGTTGATTTATTACAGCTAACACTTGACTGCTGTGCTTAGACACTCAGTTGTGTCCAACTCTTTGAAATCCCATGGACTGTAGCTTGCAAGGTTCCTCTGTCCATAGGGATTCTCCAGCATACTGGAATGGGTTGCCATCCCCTCCTCCAGGGGGACCTTCCCAACTCAGGTATCAAACCCAGGTCTTCTGCATTGTGGGACAGATTCTTTACTGTCTGAGCCACCAGCGAAGCCCATGAATACTGAAGTGGGTAGCCTATCCTTCTCCAGAGGATCTTCCCAACCCAGGAATCAAAGTGGGATCTCCTGCATTACAGTTAGATTCTTTACTAGCTGAGCTACCAGGGAAACCCCTAACTCTTGTATCCCTACATGATTTAACAGGGTTTGAATCTAGGGATTGTAGCTGTCTTCAGAGGTAATATTTCAAAAATAATTAAATGAAACAAGGTGTAAGGAATCAAAAATGGTACCACCAAGTCAAAAAGTTGGTGATATTAAATAACCTAAGCTCTAATGAAATATCCACTTTCATCAGAAAAAAATGCCCCAAACCTCACTATCACCTGAAATATAGTGACCTGAAACACCAGTTGCTGGGCTTCCTAAAGCTCCCAGGAAACTTTGTTGGAGATTTCATCTTCAGATGTCAAGACTTTGATACTATTTCTTGTTAGCCCTTGACACCCGAGGGGGAAAGTGAGCCACAGAGCTCAGGTCTTGACTGTTCAGAAGGATGAGAAACCAAGACACAGGAAAAGACCTTCAGAATCACTGAGGCAGAAAAAGACAAGAAAATAGGATGGGGATTATTACACAACCATTAAAAGAATGAAATAATGCCATTTGCAGCAACATGGATGGACCTACAGATTGTCATACTGACTGAAGTAAGTCAAACAGAGAAGGTGAAATACCATATGACACCCTTTACTGCAGAATCTAAATAGAAATGATACAAATGAACTTATTTACAAAACAGAAACAGACTCATAGGTTTGGAGAAGAACTTATGGTTGCCAGGGGGAATGATAGGGAGAAGTGTCAGTTAGGGAGTTTGCGATTGACACGTACACACTGCTGTATTTAAAATGGGAAACCAACAAGGTTCTACTGTATAGTACAGTGAGCTCCACTCAATGTTATGCGGCAACCTGGATGGGAGGGAAGTTTGGGAGAGAATGGATACAGGTATATGTATAGCTGAGTCCCTTTGCTGTCCACTTGAAACTATCTCAACATTATTAAATGTCTATACACCAATACAAAATAAAAAGTTTTAAAAAAAGAGAGAAAGGATGGGAGTTTCCAGTTCAGTTCAGTTCAGTAGCTCAGTTGTGTTCGACTCTTTGTGACCCCATGAACTGCTGCACACCAGGCCTTCTTGTCCGTCACCAACTCCCAGAGTTTACCCAAACTCATGTCCATTGAGTAGGTGACGCCATCCAACCATCTGATTCTCTGCCATCCCCTTCTCCTCCTGCCCTCCAGTCTTTCCCAGCATCAAGGTCTTTTCAAATGAGTCAGCTCTTCTCATCAGGTGGCCAAAGTATTGGAGTTTCAGCTTCAACATCAGTCCTTGCAATGAACACCCCAGGACTGATTTCCTTTAGGATGGACTGGTTGGATCTCCTTGCAGTCCAAGGGACTCTCAAGAGTCTTCTACAACACCATAGTTGAAAAGCAGCAATTCTTCTGCACTCAGCTTTCTTTATAGTCCAATTCTCATATCCATACATGACCACTGGAAAAACCATAGCCTTGACTAGATGGACCTTTGTTGACAAAGTAATGTCTCTGCTTTTGAATATGCTATCCAGTTGGTCATAACTTTCCTTCCAAGGAGTAAGCATCTTTTAATTTCATGGCTGCAATCACCATCTGCAGTGATTTTGGAGCCCAGAAAAATAAAGTCAGCCACTATTTCCACTGTTTCCCCATCTATTTGCCATGAAGTGATGGGACAAGATGCCATGATCTTCGTTTTCTGAATGTTCAGCTTTAAGCCAACTTTTCCACTCTCCTCTTTCACTTTCATCAAGAGGCTCTTTAGTTCTTCTTCACTTTCTGCCATAAAGGTGGTGTCATCTGCATATCTGAGGTTGTTAATATTTCTCCTGGCAATCTTGATTCCAGCTTGTGCTTCCTCCAGCCTAGCGTTTCTCATGATGTACTCTGCATAGAAGTTAAATAAGCAGATGACAGTATACAGCCTTGATGTACTCCTTTTCCTATTTGGAACCAGTCTGTTGTTCCATGCCCAGTTCTAACTGTTGCTTCCTGACCTCCATATAGGTTTCTCAAGAAACAATCAGATGGTCTGGTATTCCCATCTCTTTCAGAATTTTCCACAGTTTATTGAGTCAAAGACTTTGGCATAGTCAATAAAGCAGAAATAGATGTTTTCCAGAATTCTCTTGCTTTTTCAATGATCCAGCAGATGTTGGCAATTTGATCTCTGGTTCTTCTGCCTTTTCTAAAAGCAGCTTGAATTTCTGGAAGTTCATGGTTCATGTATTGCTGAAGCCTGTCTTGGAGAATTTTCACTAGTGTGTGAGATGAGTGCAATTGTGTGGTAGTTTGAGCATTCTTTGGCATTGCCTTTCTTTGGGATTGGAATGAAAACTGACCTTTTCCAGTCCTGTGGCCACTGCTGAGTTTTCCAAATTTACTGACATATTGAATGCAACACTTTTACAGCATCATTTTCCAGGATTTGAAATAGCTCAACTGGAATTCCATCACCTCCTCTAGCTTTGTTCTTAAAGCAGAAATAGATGTTTTCCAGAATTCTCTTGCTTTTTCAATGATCCAGCAGATGTTGGCAATTTGATCTCTGGTTCTTCTGCCTTTTCTAAAAGCAGCTTGAATTTCTGGAAGTTCATGGTTCATGTATTGCTGAAGCCTGTCTTGGAGAATTTTCACTAGTGTGTGAGATGAGTGCAATTGTGTGGTAGTTTGAGCATTCTTTGGCATTGCCTTTCTTTGGGATTGGAATGAAAACTGACCTTTTCCAGTCCTGTGGCCACTGCTGAGTTTTCCAAATTTACTGACATATTGAATGCAACACTTTTACAGCATCATTTTCCAGGATTTGAAATAGCTCAACTGGAATTCCATCACCTCCTCTAGCTTTGTTCCTAGTGATGCTTCCTAAGGCCCACTTGACTTCACATTCCAGGATGTCTGGCTCTAGGTGAGTGATTGCACCATTATGACTATCTGGATCATGAAGATCTTTTTTGTACAGTTCTTCTGTGTATTCTTGCCACCTCTTCTTAATATCTTCTGCTTCTGTCAGGTCCATACCATTTCTGTCCTTTATCGAGCCCATCTTTGCATGAACTGTTCCCTTGGTATCTCTAGTTTTCTTGAAGAGATCTCTAGTCTTTCCCATTCTATTGTTTTCCTCTATTTCTTCGCACTGATCACTGAGGAAGGCTTTCTTATCTCTCTTTGCTATTCTTTGGAACTCTGCATTCAAGGGTCAAGACTTTTCTGAAACTCTGTCTGGTACTGTATCTGAATTTGTGTTCACCTCTAATGAACTCTTCTCAATTGCCAAAGATCACATGTTTAAGAGTTAAAGTTGTCTTTTCAGCCCAGAGCAGGCATGGCACCCACACGTGGGGGTGGGGGGACCCAGTTGGAACCCAGTAGAAACCGTCAGGGAACTTTTGTTCTCCTGGGAGCTGCAGAGAGTGAAGTGGAGAGAAGGGAAGACACCCAGTTCAGTTCCACAGCAACTCTAGAGGCCAAAAACAAAACATTTTTCAGAGACAATTCACCTCCCTTCAGAAGAATGCAGAGCAGATCATTTGCATCGTTTTTGGTTGCACTGGGAACATAAGTCAAACATCAAAACTATTTTAGTTTTCAGGCATCAAAGCCATGCCCTGGAAGAAATGTAAAATGCTTTTTACTTGGACCCCTTTGATAAAATACCTTGGAAATGGTGTTCACTCATTTTTACTCAAAATGCCAATGTAAAGCTGCAAGTTACAATCACTAAATATTTTAGCTATTAAATATTGTAATGTTTAATAACCATGTTGATTTGTGATTATTAAAAGAGCTTTGGAATTAAAAGTGTTTCATGATTAAAAACTAATAATAATATATAGGTCTCCCACATTGCAGGCAGAGTCGTTACTGGCTAAGCCACTAGGGAAGCCCCAGTATATATAGGACTATCCTCCAATTAAAAATAAATTAAAAAAATATTGGGTTAGCATAAACTGGAACTTTTTTAAAGCTGTTTTAAAAGAAAAGTAATTTTCTGGTTAAAGAACCAATTTTCTGGAAGTACAACAACAGCCATTCCTCCCTCCACCTTTTAAAAAAAAATTTATTTCTGAAAATCTATGTGTAATTGCAGTGAAATCCTGCATGTAAGAAAAATAGTAGGATCATAAATATAATGTATGATTTAGTGTATGATGAGAATGCAAGTTTGGAAACTTAAATCTCTTTTCCTCCATCATCGTCTAAAGCATTTGTATAATGCTGATACTCCAAATATTTATTTTGTAATTTCAAAAGATCTCTGAATATTCTAAAGATGTCTAAAATGTCAGCTATATACTGTGAACAAAACACTGATGCCTGCCAATTCAGTAAAAAATGAACGTCATTGGCCATTGAGTCATCAGCCACAAAGCCGCCTCCAAGGGCACACTCTGTGGGGGATTTAGGATAGAAAAAAGCAGGAGGGCAATCTTAAGATGGCAGAGGAATAGAACGAGGAGACCACTTTCTCCCCCACAAATTCATAAAAAAATAAAACATTTGAACGCTAAGTAAATTCCACAAACCAACTTCTGAATGCTGGCAGAGGACATCAGGCACCCAGAAAAGCAGCGCATTGTCTTCGAAAGGAGGTAGGAAAAAATATAAAAGATAAAAAGAGAGACAAAAGAGGTAGGGACAGAGATCCATTCTGGGAAGGGAGCCTTTAAAAAGGGAGAATTTTCCAAACACCAGGAAACACTCTCACTGGCGAGTCTGTGGCAAGCCTTGGAACCTCAGAGGGCAACATAACTGGGAGGAAAAATAAATAAATAATTAAAACCCACAGAATACATGCCCAATGGTAACCCCAACAAAGGAACAGCGCAGACACCTGCATCCACCACTAGCAAGTGAGAGTTGGGCAAGGAGGCACAGGCTGCATAGCTTAGAGTAAGGACCAGGCCTGAATGCCCTGGGGGCAATCTGAGGGAACTAACAAACCAGACTGTAGGATAGCTATCCCAGGAAAAGCCCTAACCTAAGACACCACCAGGCGCGCTCACAGAACAAAGGACTGAGCAGAGCTAATTGGCTGTGGATTGACCCATCCCCTGCCAGAGACAGGCAGGTGAGGGCAGCTAGAGCTGGAAGGGGGCAATCGTGGCCCCAGAGAGGCATCATCTACCAAACTGTAAGCTGGCTTTGTTGCTAACCAAGACTTCTTGGGATTCTGGATTGTAAACATCCGCTGGGAGGGTCGCAGCCAGAGATCAGCTCCCCAGAAGAGACACACGGCACACCTGAGAAGGTGCTCTAGTTGTACACCCAGAAAACCGAGTGGCAGGGACGAGGAGAGGCGATAAGTTGCAGTGACCATGCTCACCAAGCACCTGGTCACCTGAGCTGCTAGGACCTAGGAAGGGGACACAATGCAGGCCCAACCAAGTCTGCACCTTTGTGGAGTACCTGAGTACCTGAACCCGAGCAACTTAGACCTGGGAAGTGCATACAACCCAGGGCCGGCCTCAAACAGTTCCCAGCAGAGAAACCTAGAGCCTAAGCAGTGTAGACAGGGAAAGCATACATGCCCATGAGCAGGAGCAAACTCACTGTGTCCAAGACACTGCGAGCACATGTCAGTGTTATTTGTTTGCAGTGTTCCTCCCTCCTCACAGCATGACTGAGCAAGTGAGCCTAAAAAAGTGTCCACCACCGCCCCCTTGTGTCAGGGTAGAAATTAGACACTGAAGAGACCAGCAAACAAAAGAAGCTAAAACAGAGGGAACCGCCTTGGAAGTGACAGGTGCAATGGGTTAAAACCCTGTAGTTAGCACCGACTACATAGGAAGGGGCCTATACATCTTGAGAAGTATAAGCCAGATCAAGGACTATCTGAAAATGAACTGACCCCACACTGTCCACAATAACACCAGAGAAAGTCCTAGATATATTTTTACTATTATCATTTTTTAAATTAAAATATTTTTTATTTTTAAGTCCTCTATTACTCCTTTAATTTTCATTTTATAACCTACTATTACTTTGCCAAAAAAGACCCTATTTTTTAAAGCAAATTTCATGTATATATATAATAATTTTTGTGACTTTGTTTTTTTCTTTATTATTGTATTTTTGAGAATCCAACCTCTACTCTAGATTTTTAATCTTTGCTTTTTGGTATTTGCTATCAATTTTGTACCTTTAAGAACCCAGTCTTCAGTACCCATTTTTACTTGGGAGTGAGATTACTGGCTTGACTGCTCTCTCCCCCTTTGGACTCTGCTTTTTCTCCACCAGGTCGCCTCTATCTCCTCCCTCTCCCTTCTCTTCTCTACTCAATTCTGTGAATCTCTTTGAGTGTTCTGGACTGTGGAGAACACTTAGGGAACTGATTAGTGGCTGGATCTGTCTCTCTTCTTTTGATTCTCCCCTTTATCCTCCTGGCCATCTCTGTCTCCTTCCTCCCTCTTCTCCTCTGTGTAACTCCGTAAACATCTCTGAGTGGTCCAGACTGTGGAGAGTAAATAAGGAAGTGATTACTGGCTAAAGGCTCTCTCCTCTTTTGATTTCCCCCTCTTCTCCTCCTGGTCACTTCTATCTCCCTCCTCCCTCTTCTCTTCTCCATGTAACTCTGTGGACCTCTCTGGGTGTCCCTCACTGTGGATAAACTTTTCATCTTTAATCTAGATGTTTTATCATCAGTGCTGTATGGATGGAGAAGTCTTGAGGCTACTGTAAGAATAAGACTGAAAACCAGAGGCAGGAGGCATAAGTCCAAATCCTGAGAACACTAGAGAACTCCTAACTCCAGGGAACATTAGTCAATAGGAGCTCATCAAACGCCTCCATACCTACACTGAAAACAAGCACCACCCAATGGCCAACAAGTTCCAGAGTAAGACATACCACGAAATTCTCCAGCAACACAGGAATATAGCCCTGAGCTTCAACATACAGGCTGCCCAAAGTCACACCAAACTCACTGACATCTCATAACCCATTACTGGACACTTCATTGTCCTCCAGAGAGAAGAAATCCAGCTCCACCCACCAGAACACCGATACAAGCTTCCCTAACCAGGAAACCTTGACAAGCCACCCATCCAACCCCACCCACAGCGAGGGAACTCCACAATAAAGAGAACTTCACAAACTGCCAGAATACCGAAAGGCCACCTCAAACACAGCAATATAAACAAGATGGAAAGGCAGAGAAATACCCAGCAGGTGAAGGAACAGGATAAATGCCCACCAAACCAAACAAAAGAGGAAGAGATAGGGAATCAACCTGATAAAAAATTCTGAATAATGATAGTGAAAATGATCCAAAATCTTGAAAACAAAATGGAATCACAGATAAATAGCCTGGAGACAAGGATTAAGAGGATGCAAGAAAGGTTTAACAAGGACCTATAAGAAATAAAAGAGTCAATATATAATGAATAGTGCAATAAAAGCACTCTGGAGGGAACCAACAGTAGAATAATGGAGGCAGAAGATAGGATTAGTGAGGTAGAAGATAGAATGGTAGAAATAAACGAATCAGAGAGGGAAAAAAATGAATTAAAATAAATGAGGACAATCTCAGAGACCTCTGGGACAATGTTAAATGTGCCAGCATTCGAATCATAGGAGGCCCAGAAGAAGAAGACAAAAAGAAAGATCATGAAAAAATACTTGAGGAGATAATAGTTGAAATCTTCCCTAAAATGAGGAAGGAAACAATCACCCAAGTCCAAGAAATCCAGAGAGTCCCAAACAGGATAAACCCAAGGCAAAACACCTCAAGACACATATTAATCAAATTAACAAAGATCAAACACAAAGAACAAATATTAAAAGCAGCAAGGGAAAAACAACAAATAACACACAAGGGCATTCCCATAAGGATAACTGCAGATCTTTCAATAGAAACTCTTCACGCCAGGAGGGATGGCAGGACATACTTAAAGTGATGAAAGAAAATAACCTACAGCCCAGATTACTGTACCCAGCAAGGATCTCATTCAGATATGAAGGAGAAATCAAAAGCTTTACAGACAAGCAAAAGCTGAGAGAATTCAGCACCACCAAACCAGCTCTCCAACAAATGCTAAGGGATCTTCTCTAGACAAGGAACACAGAAAGGGTGTATAAACTCAAACCCAAAACAATAAAGTAAATGACAATGGGATCATACTTATCAATAATTATCTTAAATGTAAATGGGTTGAATGCCCCAACCAAAAGACAAAGACTGGCTGAATGGATACTAAAATACGACCCCTATATATGTTGTCTGCAAGAGACCCACCTCGAAACGAGGAACATATACAGACTGAAAGTGAAGGGATGGAAAAAGATATTCCACGCAAATAGAGACCAAAAGAAAGCAGGAGTAAAAATACTCATATTAGATAAAATAGACTTTAAAACAAAGGCTGTGAAAAGACACAAAGGAAGACACTACATAATGATCAAAGGATCAATCCAAGAAGAAGATATAACAATTATAAATATATATGCACCCAACATAGGAGCACCACAATATGTAAGACAAATGCTAACCAGTATGACAGAGGAAATTAACAATAACACAATAATAGTGGGAGACTTTAATACCCCACTCACACCTATGGATAGATCAATTAAACATAAAATTACCAAGGAAACACAAACTTTAAATGATACAATAGACCAGTTAGACCTAATTGATATCTACAGGACATTTCACCCCAAAACAATGAATTTCACCTTTTTCTCAAGCACATACGGAACCTTCTCCAGGATAGATCACATCCTGGGCCATAAATAGAGCCTTGGTAAATGCAAAAAAATTAAAATCACTCCATGCATCTTTTCTGACCACAATGCAGTAAGATTAGATCTCAATTAGAAGAGAAAAACTATTAAAAATTCCAACATATGGAGGCTGAACAACACGCTGCTGAATAACCAACAAATCACAGAAGAAATAAAAAAGGAAATCAAAATATGCATAAAATGAATGAAAATCAGAACACAATAATCCAAAACCTGTGGGACACTGTAAAAGCAGTGCTAAAGGGGAGGTTCAGAGCAATACAGGCATACCTCAAGAAACAAGAAAAAAGTCAAATAAATAACCTAACTCTACACCTAAAGCAACTAGAAAAGGAAGAAATGAAGAACCTCAGGGTTAGTAGAGGGAAAGAAATCTTAAAAATTAGGGCAGAAATAAATGCAAAAGAAACAAAAGAGACCATAGTAAAAATCAACAAAGCCAAAAGCTGGTTCTTTGAGATGATAAATAAAATTGACAAACAATTAGCCAGACTCATCAAGAAACAAAGGGAGAAAAATCAAATCAATAAAATTAGAAATGAAAATGGAGAGATCACAACAGACAACTCAGAAATACAAAGGATCATAAGAGACTACTATCAGCAACAATATGCCAATACAATGAACAACTTGGAAGAAATGGACAAATTCTTAGAAAAGTACAACTTTCCAAAATGGAACCAGGAAGAAATAGAAAATCTTAACAGACCCATCACAAGCACGGAAATTGAAACTGTAATCAGAAATCTTCCAGCAAACAAAAGCCCAAGCCCAGATGGCTTCACAGCTGAATTCTACCAAAAAATCTAGAGAAGATCTAACACTTATTTAACTTCTATGCAGAGTACATCATGAGAAACGCTGGGCTGGAGGAAGCACAAGCTGGAATCAAGATTGCCAGGAGAAATGGCAATCTCAGATATGCAGATGATACCACCCTTATGGCAGAAAGTGAAGAGGAACTAAAAAGCCTCTTGATGAAAGTGAAAGAGGAGAGTGAAAAAGTTGGCTTAAAGCTCAACATTCAGAAAACAAAGATTATGGCATCTGGTCCCATGACTTCATGGGAAATAGATGGGGAAACAATGGAAACAGTGTCAGACTTTATTTTGGGGGGCTCCAAAAACTGCAGATGGCGACTGCAGCCATGAAATTAAAAGATGCTTACTCCTTGGAAGGAAAGTTATGAGCAACCTAGATAGCATATTCAAAAGCAGAAACATTACTTTGTCAACAAAGGTCCGTCTAGTCAAGGCTATGATTTTTCCAGTGGTCAGGTATGGATGTGAGAGTTAGACTGTGAAGAAAGCTGAGCACTGAAGAATTGCTGCTTTTGAACTGTGGTGTTGGAGAAGACTCTTGAGAGTCTCTTGGACTGCAAGGAGATCCAACCAGTCCATTCTGAAGGAGATAAGCCCTGGGTGTTCCTTGGAAGGAATGATGCTAAAGCTGAAACTCCAGTACTCTGGCCACCTTATGCGAAGAGTTGACTCATTGGAAAAGACTCTGATGCTGGGAGGGACTGGGGGCAGGAGGAAAAGGGGACGACAGAGGATGAGATAGCTGGATGTTATCATGGACTCGATGGACATGAGTTTGAGTGAACTCTGGGAGTTGATGATGGAGAGGGAGGCCTGACGTGCTGCGATTCATGGGGTCACAAAGAGTTGGACATGACTGAGAGACTGAACTGAACTGAACTGAACACTTATCCTACTCAAACTCTTTCAGAAAATTGCAGAGGAAGGTAAACTTCTAAACTCATTCTATGAGGCCACCATCATCCTAATACCAAAACTTGACAACAATGCCACAAAAAGAGAAAACTATAGGCCAATATCACTGATGAACATGGATGCAAAATTCTTAACAAAATTCTAGCAATCAGAATCCAACAACACATTAAAAAGATCATACACCATGACCAAGTGGGCTTTATCCCCGGGTACAAGGATTCTTCAATATCCGCAAATCAATCAAAGTAATACACCACATTAACAAATTGAAAAATAAAAGCCATATGATTATCTCAATAGACACAGAAAAAGTATTTGACAAAATCCAACATCGATTTATGATAAAAAAAAAAAACTCTCTAGAAAACAAGAATAGTAGGAACATACTTCAACATAATAAAAGCTATATATGACAAACCCACAGCAAACATTATCTTCAATGGTGAAAAATTGAAAGCATTTCCCCTAAAGTCAGGAACAAGACAAGGGTGCTCACTTTCACCACTACTATTCAACATAGTTTTGGAAGTTTTGGCCATAGCAATTAGAGCAGAAAAAGAACTAGGAATCCAAATTGGAAAAGAAGAAGTAAAACTCTCACTGTTTGCAGATGACATGATCCTCTACATAGAAAACCCTAAAGACTCCACCAGAAAATTACTAGAGCTAATCAATGAATATAGTAAAGTTGCAGGATATAAAATCAACACCCAGAAATCTCTTGCATTCCTATACACTAATAATGAGAAAATAGAAAGAGAAATTAAGGAAACAATTCCATTCACCATTGCAACGAAAAGAATAAAATACTTAGGAATATCTATCTATGCACACTCAGTCGTGTTCGACTCTTTGTGACCCTGTGGACTGTAGCCTACCAGGCTCCTCTGTCCATGAGATCTTCCAGGCAATAGAAATGGAGTGGATTGCCATTTCCTTCTCCAGAGGATCTTTCCAACCCAGGGATTGAACCCAGGTCTCCCTCATTGTAGACAGACGCTTTACCATCTGAGCCACCAGGGAAGCCACTTAGGAATATATCTACCTAAAGAAACTAAAGACCTATATATAGAAAAATATAAAACACTGGTGAAAGACATCAAAGAGGACACTAATAGATGGAGAAATATACTGTGTTCGTGGATCGGAAAAATCAATTTAGTGAAAATGAGTATACTACCCAAAGCAATCTATAGATTCAATGCAATCCCTATCAAGCTACCAATGGTACTTTCACAGAGCTAGAAGAAATAATTTCACAATTTGTATAGAAATACAAAAAACCTCGAATAGCCAAAGCCATCTTGAGAAAGAAGAATGGAACTGGAGGAATCAACCTGCCTGATTTCAGGCTCTACTACAAAGCCACAGTCATCAACACAGCATGGTACTGGCACAAAGACAGAAATATAGATCAATGGAACAAAATAGAAAGCCCAGAGATAAATCTATGCACCTATGGACACCTTATCTTTGACAAAGGAGTCAAGAATATACAATGGAGAAAAGACAATCTCTTTAACAAGTGGTGCTGGGAAAACTGCTCAACCACTTGTAAAAGAATGAAACTAGAACACTTTATAACATTATACACAAAAATAAACTCAAAATGGACTAAAGATCTAAATGTAAGATCAGAAACTACAAAACTCCTAGAGGAGAACATAGGCAAAACATTCTCCGACATAAATCACAGCAGGATCCTCTATGACCCACCTCCTGGAATATTGGAAATAAAAGCAAAAATAAACAAATGGGACCTAATTAAAATTAAAGCTTCTGAACAACAAAGGAAACTCTAAGCAAGGTGAAAAGACACCCTTCAAAATGGGAGAAAATAGCAAATGAAGCAACTGACAAAGAATTAATCTCAAAAATATACAAGCAACTCCTGCAGCTCAATTCCAAAAAAATAAATGACCCAATCAAAAAATGGGTCAAAGAACTAAACAGACATTTCTCCAAAGAAGACATACAGATGGCTAACAAACACATGAAAAGATGCTCAACATCACTCATTATCAGAGAAATGCAAATCAAAACCACAATGAGGTACCATTTCACGCCAGTCAGAATGGCTGCGATCCAAAAGTCTACAAGCAATAAATGCTGAAGAGGGTGTGGAGAAAAGGGAACCCTCCTACACTATTGGTGGTAATGCAAACTAGTACAGCCACTATGGAGAACAGTGTGGAGAGCCCTTAAATATTGAAACAGAACTGCCGTATAACCCAGCAATCCCACTGCTGGGCATCACACTGAGGAAACCAGAATTTAAAGAGATACATGTACCCTAATGTTTATTGCAGCACTGTTTATAATAGCCAGGACATGGAAGCAACCTAGATGTTGGTTTGACGAATGCATAAGAAAGCTGTGGTACATATACACAATGAAGTATTACTCAGCCATTAAAAAGAATATATTTGAATCAGTTCTAATGAGGTAGGTGAAACTGGAGCCTATTATACACAGTGAAGTAAGCCAGAAAGAAAAACACCAATACAGTATAATAACACATATATATGGAATTTAGAAAGATGGTAACGATAACCCTGTATGCTGCTAAGTCACTTCAGTCGTGTCCAACTCTGTGTGACCCCATAGACGGCAGCCCACCAGGCTCCCCCGTCCCTGGGATTCTCCAGGCAAGAACACTGGAGTGGGTCCTTCTCCAATGAAAAGTGAAAGGGAAGTTGCTCAGTCGTGTCCGACTCTTCGCGACCCCATGGACTGCAGCCTACCAGGCTCCTCTGTCCATGGGATTTTCCAGGCAAGAGTACGCGAGACAGCAAAAGAGACACAGATGTATAGAACAGTTTTGGACTCTGTGTGGGGGGGAGAGGGTGGGATGATTTGGGAGAATGGCATTGAGACATGTGTATTATCATATGTGAAATGAATCACCAGTCCAGGTTCGATGCATGATACAGGATGCTCGGGGCTGGTGCACTGGGATGACCCAGAGGGATGAGATGGGGAGGGAGGCGGGAGGAGGGTTCAGGATGGGGAACACATCTACACTTGTGGCGGATTCTTGTTGAGGTATATGGCAAAGCCAATACAATATTGTAAAGTAATTAATCTCCAATTAAAATAAATAAATTTATATTAAAAAAATGAAGAGTCTTGCACAGAGCAAAAAAAAAAAGAAGAAAAAAGCACGAGATGGGCCCTAGGTAGTTCAGATGCATATCAAAGGAATAATTTCAACCTGCACAGGATCTTGCATCTTTCCATACATAGAAAAGCACTAAAATAAAATTATTAACTCAAATGTCTGGGTTTTGTGATTAGCAGTAATCTTTTGATGTTGGACAAAAAATTTTTTTTTTTTTTTTTTGCTTTTTGTTCGTTTCAACAAAAAACTCTTATATATTCTGGCTCTTCCTTTACCTCTTTGGAATATTTCCTCAGAGCTTTCTGAGAAGGTTGCTTTCCCAGCCTATAGTTCTCAATAATTCCCCAAATAAAACAGGATTCTCAACTTTTAGGTTGTGTGTGTCTGTGTGTGTGTGTTTTAGTCAACACTGTTTATCTAATTAATGGAACTTTTATAAGCATATTTATAAAGGAAATGTTACTTCTGAAATTATGTTTATATTTTGTTTAACCTAATCATTTATTTTAGTTAATAAATATGGAAAACCTTTTCCCTAAATATTATGCCTCTTGGCTATTTATTCAAAAGGACTAAAGGGGAAATTCAGTAAAAACTCCAAGAAACAGTATGTGCCTTTTTTCTCCCTGAATTACTTGAGGCCCAATTTAAATCATTAAAACTTTATTAAAATCAATTGAATGCTAGTAAACTCCCTATTTTGGGCTTCCCAGGTGGCTCAGTGGTAAAAAAAAAAAAAAAAAAATTCTCCTGCCATTTCAGGAGACACAAGAGACTTGCATTTGATCCCTGAGTCAGGAAGATCCCCTGGAGAAGGAAATGGCAACCCACCCCAGGATTCCTGCCTGGAAAATCCCAGGGACAGAGGAGCCTGGCAGGCTACCATCCATGGGGTTGCAAAGAGTTTGACACGACTTAGCAACTAAATTATCATCACCACCACCACCACCAAATTCCCTATGTAAAAAAACATAAAATATTTACAAAATATAATACAGAAGTGAGATTCATAAACATGATTTAGTTAGAATTGGCATTATTTGGACATAGAGTATTTAAAAACAATGAAAAATTCATATGAAATGAATGCTAATTCAGGAGTCTATGCACAAACCTACCTCATATACAACTTTAAAATATATTAAGCAGCCCTCATCCACTTAGTTATATGTGGAATACTTTTTCTTAGATCATGCCTGTATCTGCACAAATAAACTGGCTGAAATTCAGGCTAACAATGAGTTATTTGAAGAAGGGAGATGAAAAGCAATTCAGTTATTAACGGATCATTTGACTCAAAATGACATTTAAAATATATCAGTTGGACCATTTGTTTTTCTTCTTATTCAATTCTTTGTGTACATATCTCAGGTTTTCTTTCAGTGGCGCCATCAGAAAAAAATTAAAAATTAGGCATTACCACACAGAGAATGGTAGTCCCATGCCATTTCTTGTTTAAATTTTTGCCTTTTAGACTTTAAACTTTTTATTTTGTGATGGGGAATAGCCACAGGTTAACAATGTCATGGTAGCTTCAGGTGAACTGTGAAGGGACTCAGCCATACATACATACATATATATATATCCATTTTGGAAGAACATCCTTAAGCATCTCTAGCTGGATTGGAGACTAAGTCGTCCCAGTGTGGGATAAACCTTTCTTCTATATAGAATATTTGTACTTGATAAATAGTATAGGATTTATCTCCTGAGACTTGATGCTCCACTCTGACATTCAGGATTAACATGTGGGTTAAAATATATGACCTGACTTTTCAATCTTTATCTCTTGTAGCTCTGAATTAAATTTGAACCAAAACATGCACAGGTGATTATGAGAGGTGTTCTAATATGCATGAACTTTGAGAGTTAGGTCCCACTGCAGCAGCTTTAACCTACCTATTTATATGACATTAGGTACCTAGGTAATTGATCATTGGCAGGAAATTATTCAAGTCTCTTACATAAAATAGTTGACTACAGCTCAGTAAAGTTGGGCCCCATTTCCTCTATGTGTCTCAGTATATTCTCATCTGAAATTTTATAGTTTTCAATCAGATTATCTTTTAAAATACTTTGATAAATGCCTAGTTGTACCTATACTGCTTAGCAGGTCACCCTGGTTAAGTGACTCTGAGAACTAAATTTACAATGCAGAAATAACTGCACAGATTGAACAACTAAGGCAATGAGGAAATTAAGATGCTTTGGGTCTCGCTATTTATAGTTTTCTTTAGCAAAACAGTTCTTGTGCCACCTTATAATATGTATTTTTATGTTATAGATATCCATCTATTTATAAATTTGGGTACTTGTTTTAAAACCTCACTTTGATTAAAAATAAAACTAGTTGGCTTTAAAGCTTTTCATGGTTGCTAAGCCTGGAAGGGTCTTATGATTTAGAACCTTCCTCTTGCAGTATTCTGAATGAATCTGCTCAGCTCTTCTGTTTTTCCCATGTCCACCTACACACAGCTGTCCATCTCCTGGCAACCTTTTTGCTGTCAGTCAAGTGACAGCCTTGGATGGAAGCTTTGTGTGCTAAGGCCTCCTGAGACCCAGAACTACATTTAGATAGAAAAGAGTGGTGGTGGTGGCAGCAGGGGGAGGGTGGAGGAGACGTAACTAATTCTTCTTTAAAAGTTAGTGATGAGAGACTACCAGAGGGAGGGTTTGGTCCACAGTTTTACAGAAACTGCTTTCTCAAACACAGGCAAAAATGCAAGCACATACATACACCAAACTCTCACATCTGTAGCCCAGGATCCAATATGATGTCAAACACTTTGGGAAGGCAAGCATTCCAAGGCTTGTTAAAGAATAAAGCTCCTTTGCTGAATTTTATTGGGGGTTGGTACAATAGTTTCTCTCTTAGTATGAATGATTAGAGGGTCTAGCTTTTCCTTTCTTGCATTGACTGAGTCTTAGCTGACCTGTAAGTACTGATATCTCTTCATAAAATTACTTGGGAACACTTGTTTTTGCTAACTGGAAAGTAGCTGAAGGAATCTTATCCTTGCGACTTTGCACGGACTATATCTTGTATAATGTAATGTCTTTATATTGGAAGGAGGTTGCATTCTACAATATGAAGTCCTGCCATTGAGATGTTTCTGTTTACACATTAGATTACTTCTCTGAAAAGTCAGATAGGTTATTAGCACAAATTACAATTCCAATCTCTAGAAAGAATGCCTGGGTTAAGATGTCTTACTTTAATTCTTTGCTTCTATTTGGGGCCATCTGCATTCTGATTATGAGTCTCTAAAATTTAGCATCATATTTCCTGATCAACTAAAGTTGCAGGGTCTTTAAACAAAATGCTTCAAGTTTACAATAACATTGCTAGGAAATATGATAATCTCTAAAAATAAGCAGACTAATTTTCACCTTATCACACAAATGAAGCATATTTATCTGTGTTTCAATTAAAATATTTAACATTTTAAATACTTAATACCTTATAGTACTAAATATAAATATAAAATACATGGTAATTTATTATAGTTTACTTTTGCATTAGTTATACTCAAGTTTTACTTTTACTATGTGTCTATTTTCAGCTTTTGTTTTCTGGGAGATAATTTGAGATGGCTGGATGGCGTCACTGACTCCATGGGCGTGGGTCTGGGTGAACTCCGGGAGATGGTGATGGACAGGGAGGCCTGGCGTGCTGCGATTCATGGGGTCGCAAAGAGTCGGACACGACTGAGCGACTAAACTGAACTGAACTGAAAGATGTAAAAGTAAAAAGCATGAAAGGTATAAATTTGAATATTATGGCTTATCATCATGTATAAATGATCTATTTTGTTGTAGCTCCTGGAACACAGTCACTTGTAACAACTGGGTTTCTGGTCTACCAGGAAAAGGCAGGCAGTAGTTTTTCAGGGGGCAAGAGTGTAACCAATAAACCTGAGCAAATAATTTTATAACCCTGGAGCTTATTTGGGATGTTAACACAGATGGTTGGCAAATCCATGGGGAATGTTTGAGTAAATGTTTGATTCACCAATGCCTTAAACCTGTTGAGTGCAAAGCTAATAATTACCAAGAAAATAATTTTGTGATTCTTTTTTCTGAACACAGCTAATCTTCAAAAACAGTGCTTCTTTTGGTACTCAAGATTAAAAAAAAAAAAACTAATCTAACTGTAAAGATTTCTGGTAAAATATGCATTACACATAACTAGGAGTTCCAAAAGTAGGAAAGCCTTTTACTTTTGAATTAAAGTCATATTATTATTATTCTCAGTTTATACAGATCCTCATTCAAAGATAATTTACCTATTTATAATTCTGTAATATGTTTTGCTCTTCATGTTCTGATGAAATACACATGCATAATTTAAATCTAATATCACTTAGAGTTGAACTTTTTTGACAGTTGATTAATTTTCAAATTGATTTAATTGGTGAGAACAAATGAAGTAGTACTTAGAATTAATATTTTAACGCTCTTGGAAACCCGCAACAAATTACACTTGCTTGTGAATAGAAATAGGCTTTTAGTAAATTGTCTTCTTAGTAAGATAATACCAAGAATAATATTGGTCTTTAGAATTCAATTTGAGTTGGTTTCGTATATTTTAATACAAAGTGTACTTGGAGATTATCTGTACAAATATCACACACACATATGCACACACGTAGGCACAAACTCACAGAAACCCAGAAATACTCTTGGCAAGCCATTAGATTCATTATCTCTAAAGAATATGCTTTCAAGTAATACCATCTTGCCTTCTAACTCAGAATGAAAGCAATTTATGTAAAGAGAGGGAAGGATGGTTGATTGTTAAAGAAAAAAATACACTCCCTAAAAATTGACATCTGTATAAAATTGCCTCTTGAAACTTCAAAATAAGTTATTGATTTTTTCTTTCAAGTTCATATTATTGAATTTCTCCTTAATTCTTTCTTCATCATGGAAAACTTACATTTTCCATTTATGTTCAAGGTATTTAATTTGGGAAATAATAACCATAAAAATGAATTTCAGCAGACAGTCATATTGTGCATGGAGTGATGTTTTCCTATATATACATGTATGTGTATATATATATATATTCATCAGTGAATCAGGTTATAATTAACCTATGCTATAAAATGCAACTAGCTAATGGTAAAAAAATTTCCCCAAATTTTAGAGGTTTAACTCTTTTCTGTGACAACATAGGATTTACATTGACTTTCCTTATGGGTCTCATTAATTATAGCCATTTGGGGAATGCAAATTTTTTGTACACAATTACTTACTTCCTGCAAACCAAAATGAATGGTCTTTGACCAAATTGGACAAATGTGCACACTTTTGTAAACAGAGAATCTAATCACATTCCCCATTGTCTCTGTAGTCTACTTTTGATTTCAGGAGCTTGAAGCCTGTCTCCAAATGCTACCAAAACTAACTTCTCTTTTTAGGTGATTATTTGACTGCCCCCAACATAGAAAGGAATAAAACCCCAAACAAACACAAATAGTTTAGCTATTAGCAAGTGTACTTAAAATTTGGATGGTTTAGAACATTTAAATTTTTGATTAAAATGAGGTTCAGGGAAACTAATGCTTTTACACGTTTTCCCCGTTCTCAGTTTTTGTCAGGAATCAAAGAAAATTTAGAATTTTCTTACCTTTGAAAAATACTGTCAGAATTAAACGTTGTATAAAAATCTATTTCTTCATGGATGTAGCATAATAGACTTATAGAAAGATTTAACATTGAAATGTTTGACCATTTCAGAGTAACCGTGACTGCCCATGATGTGATTTGTAACTTTACTGAGACCCAAATTCAAATTATGCATCGATGGCTGAAGCAGGAGAGTCATTTAGTAAAAAGACTCTAACTGTGCATCAATATTCAACTTCATCTCAACTCTCATGTTTTCTGTTCTTCAAGTCACACACAGTAACCCTACGCTTATCACATTCTAGGTGGGAAATGGATGTGCCAGTGAAAGCCTCAGTTTCTTCATCCGTAAAATGGAACTAATAATATTGCCCACTTCAGGATTGTTATAGGAATTCAGTGAGATGCTCTATATCCAGTCATAAGCAGAATACCTTATGCATACAGGTGCACATGCACACACACACACACAAACTGCTTCTTTGCCTTTGGAGTCAAGACTTCTTTCCTATGTCTGAAATTTACATGGAAGTAAAGATATAATTCAAAGTTTCTCTCTTCCAAACACAGATAACAAAATCTTAACTAATGGAATGTAGAGACTGTTTATAATTTAGCAAAGCAGAGCAAAAATTAAACAGTTTAACTCAGGATACACCATTGACAACTACCATTGAAAAACACCAGCGATAGAAATGTCATATTAAGAAAAGCAAGAATGTTAGACTCTGGATTTTTGGATATTGGACAAATAATCACATCCCTTGATGCCTCAGTTTTGTTTTTTTTTTCCATTGGTTCCTTTCAATGCTAAAATAATATAATCCTAGTTGTACCAATTTTCACACTTCTTCCTTGAGGAAGACTAAACCTTCATATTCAGTCACTTCAAAGTAATTATCTACTATTCATAAACAAAGCAAACGTCAAATGGGTCATATGCGACTTGATGCTTTTGTCTGTAAATCCTAATTTCTATAAAAATTCCATACGGAGAATTGTTAAAACCTGTTTTGCATTTTATTTTAAAAAGCTCCGTTTTCCAAAATTACATGTTTAAAAATTCAAACCTATTAAAGAAATATATGTAACACTCTGTATATTTAATTTTTGTTTTAATGCTAACCTTTATTGTGTTGATGAATGCAAGCTTATGAATTCATAACTCTTCACAGTTAAGGGTCTTCATAAATAAAACAACCCACTTAGATCTGCATTTTTCAAATAGCAAGGCAACAAGCAAACCAACAGATGGATGCATTTTTAATTAGTCAATCTATTGCTATCTTTTAGTTAGAAAATTTTCTTGTAGGTTGTAACAAAATCTTTTATTGGGAGCAAAAATAAGGACAATCTCAGAATGACAGGTTTCCTAAAAGAATTTATATTTTAATACTTTGATAACCTATTCACATTTACTATGGTGATACATTAAACTAAATTATTGGTGGAAAAACAAATCAAACAAAATAATTTGAGGTTATTGTAAATCTGATACATGAATAAAATTACCATCAGAATCTAGTTTCTTTCATGTTTACAGATTTTAACTGTGTTAAGTAAGCCTGTATGATCTAGTTCAATTCAAGGCTGTATTGCAATATTGTAAAGAATAATTTACAATATTATGCTTCAATTTTTCATTTGCATTCTACTAACAAATAACTTGAGAAAAAAGTGCTCTCTGTTTTGGAAAAATTGCTATAAAAATGAGAAGATAATATTCATCAAAAGAAGCCAGATGAAAAATTGTGAAAGGTTTTCAGAGATTATATTGGGTGGTTCCCAATTTTAAAAGCTGTCTTTTTATAATAAGAAAAAAAAGTCTATCAGATTATCTCTTCATATGCATAGGATAATGGCAATGGAGAAGTGAAGTAATTATTTCCATAATTTAGGCACTTAAAACTTTCTTCTGAAATATCCTAATGATTGATATGATAATTTTGACTGAATTAGTCAAATTACTCTTTCACAGTTTGCCTTCTCATTACATGACTACATACAATCTAAGTGTGGATGTAACATTTATAAATTCAGAACACTAAACTCATAGCTTACAGCACCTTTCAAGATTCATCCAATTATATATAATCACTTACTTTTTGGCAACATAGATAGTAATAATTTGTCATTCTTTTTTTCGAAAGCACCTATTTAGAACTTTTTCTCTGGGACCGTGTTGCATGGTTATACAGAAGATTTCAATGTGCAATGTTAGACCATTATAACCATACAACTGTTGCCAGCCTCTGTGGCACATAAATACATGAAATATAGTTAATGCAAAAATTGGCCTAGGAATTGAATGAAAAATGAGTTAAGCAATATTTTATCAGTCCATTTAATAATGTCAGGATAATGCATGCTTCTGCAGAAGCTACCAAAAAAAAAAAAAATCAGTTCTAAATTAGAAATTCAATGGAACTTTTCTGTAACAAATCTGGTGGTAATTTGTGTAATTTTTCATTTTAATTGATGATATTTTTACATCTTTGTCAGTTAAAAATATAGTATAAAATGGAAGAACAAGTATACAAATTTCCAAATGATCTACTAGTAAATTCAAGTTCAGAAACTGAGAAAGACTTCTGCAACCTAACCTCATTATTTTGATGAAAGTTATATATAAAATGAATTGTACCTTCGGAAAGTAAACAAAGAACATATTTGTTGATCATGCCTGGGAAAATGCTTTAAATTAATATTAAAAGAAAGAAAGCAGAAGACCTGTTTAGCTTAGTTTTCCTTCTTTTTCACTGAGATGAAGAGATAACTTTCAAACTGGAAAAGAAAGGAAGAAAGATTGAACATCTAATTAGTCTCTATATCAGGTGCCAGGCTACCATGATAACTAAGGCATATACAATTTTCCCAGAATGAGGGAAAGAAAGAAGAATTATAGGCAATTATAAATCTCCAAGTACAGTTCAATTCTTCTGCAGGAAAATAAAATAACTCACAGGTATGATTGTAGTATAATGACTGATAACCTTCAAGACACCTTGAAGATGGATGGGATATGAAAAAAGCGGCAAGCTGCAAATGATGTCTTGGTATTTGAAAAGTTAAAAGGTTGAACAGAAATTATAAACTAGTAAGACCAATAATGAACCCTGAAAAAATGTTCTAATATAGTCCTAAAAGTTTGTTAAAAACATAGCTTGGGAAAGTATAGAGAAAGGAGAGGTGATCACTAGGCCTCAGAACTGTTTCACTGAATTCAAATCATACCTCAATGCCTAGAAGATATCTGGCCACTGTAGGCGCACAATAAATAGTTACTGACTGCTACTCTTTTCTGGTAGAATAGTTTGATCAGATAACGCCATAGTGTGCAGTGCATCTTGATTTTAGAAAGACAGTTGACAAAGTCTCTTTATTAATGGACACGATGGCTCTGTCTAGTTCAACACATTTATCAGTAGTAAGATGACATTAAAAGCAGGTTTATCATGCCTCTGACTGGCACACAACTGAGAAGCATGGCTAATGTACTGAATGAGAACCAGGGAAAATTACCTTGGAATAAAGCACACCAGCAAAATTTTTACAGATATAAACATAAAGCCTTGGGTTTTTGAGTTTTAAAAGATCAGTTATAGAAGTCTGAGATAAAGAAGCTATGACTTCCTAACAGTTTATATGAGAAAAGATCCATTAGGTTGAGTGGATGAGAAATTCAATATATGTGAACAACAGGAAAGAGAAGGTAATGACACAGCAAAGAAGTAGCGTGAAGAAACCAAACTCTTGTGTCTGGATGAAGAGGTGCAAGAGGTTTACTGTCTCTACACAGTGTGCACCAAATTTTGAGTTGGAGGTTCTTTTCTGGATTCCTCATTTTTGCAGAGACATTGACAAATGACGAAAGTCTGGAGGAGGGCGGCAAGGATGGTTGAGCCTTGAGGCCATGACTTATGAGAAATTGTTGAGGGGAGTGGGTAATGTTTAACAAAGAAGCTTAGCTTAGCAGACCATGACAGCTGTCTTCAAGTAAATGGAGGGCTATCATGTGAAAGACAAGTACCCTTACTTTACTTTTTTTCCAAGGGCAGCACTAAGATTAGTGAATAGATTCTATGAAGGCAGCTGATTTCTTGCCGATGTAAGGAAAAGCAGTTTTATAATTTGAGTTTTTCTTTATCTGATGTTCTGTAAAGCAAGGCCTCTAAGTAAAGACTTGAGCAGAACCTGGTTAATCCTCCATCAGCATTGCTTTAAGAGGGAATTCCTGTGTTGAAGGGAAAATCGAATTCTTTAACTCTGAAGAGTATTTATGAAATGATGGCTAAAACAAGCAAATTGCTAGGCAATCCAGAAAGAATTAGGTATGGAAATTCTGTGTGGATGCCAGTTATTGTAAATGTCTATAAGGATTAAGAATGCAGTACTGATCAGAGGGGAGATTTAGAAGAGAAATCTATCATCTAGAACAGTGTTGTCCATAAAAATATAATATGGAACACACATATGAGCCGCATATGTAATTTTAAATGTTTTAGTAGACAGTTTATAAAATAAAAAAGCTAATAATAAATTTTATTTGATCCCAGATGTCTGAAATATTACTATTTCAATAGAGAATCCAAATTTTAAAATTAACTGAAATAATTAACACTCTTTTATTCATGCAACCTCTTTGAAGACCTTTGCATATATTACAGCTTCTTATGGCACATCTCAGTTTCAACTACTCTCGTTTTAAGGGCTCAAAAGCCGTTTGTGGCAACTGGGAGCTAAATCCCTAAGCATGGCTAGTTAAAGTAAAATAAGTTTTTAGTAAAATCAGGAAGCACTGTACAGGTTACCAAGACATACCAGAAACACAGCCAAAATGAAGATAAAACTGCAGAATGTTTTCTTCTGGCAAACACAAGAGGTATAAAAGCCAGGAATACAGGTGGAGGTTGACCAAACAACCATTTGAGGCTGAACTGCACCTGCCCCACTCCTGGTTGCTTTGGCAACCAGACTCCCTCCCCATGCTAATGACATTATAATGAGAACATCCACATGCAAATGAATTAAGCAGTAATTACAGGCAGATCCTTGCTTATTCTACCAGCTCTGCTTAAGGGGGTGGTGGTTGAGAGAGTACTTGGGGAGAGTTTGATACCACACTGAGAAGATGTCAACAGAAAAAGATTTGACTTATGAAATAAAATGGTCATCTGGAGCCTGTACATCAGGCAACAAAGTCATGTAGCCACATATCTGTGTTGTCCCATATTTTCTGCTTTTCCTGATGTACCATCACTTAGGGAGAGACAGGCCATTCAGGGGAAAGAGGGCAAAGAAAAAGGAGACAGCAGCAACTTCACAGAAAGGCCAGGTTTAGGGAGAAATGACAACCCCTTTTTCTATGCCTCACCAACTTCAAAATAAATTGCTTACTAACTGCTCCAACTTTCAACCCACCCCTGGGGAGCTACATTGAAAAATATTGAAACTCTAGGGAAAGATAAAACGGAGAAAGAAAGCCTGTCCTTTTCTTGGGTCTGGTTTGCTCTTAATTGCTTTTTTACAGTTTCTCCAAGTAGATCAGAGTCGTGTATTAATTAATAGTGAACCAGTTGAATGCTAAACTTTAGAAACTTGATAACCCTGGAAACAAGAAGAACTTGGTTGATGTAGGAACAGAGAATATACTGAGGCTTTGCATCTTGTAGGAATTTTTAGGTTTCCAGAATCTTTTAAGGTCTCTCAGAAAAAAAAATTATATATATATATATATATGCATATTTATATATATATCACGGAGAAGCGATGGCACCCCACTCCAGTATTCTTGCCTGGAAACTCCCATGGATGGAAGAGCCTGGTGGGCTGCAGTCCATGGGATCGCTAAGAGTTGGGCACGACTGAGCGACTTCACTTTCACTTTTCACTTTCACTTTTCACTTTCATGCATTGGAGAAGGAAATGGCAACCCGCTCTAGTGTTCTTGCCTGGAGAATCCCAGGGACGGCGGAACCTGACGGGCTGCCGTCTATGGGTCGCACAGAGTCGGATACGACTGAGGCGACTTAGCAGCAGCAGCAGCATATATATATATCAAGTTGCTATTTTCTGAAAATATTCAGCAACTGATAAAGCAATTAGACATGTATGAAAGGGTATATCACTTTGACTACCACACCAATAAGTACAATAATATTAACAGTGTACATCAGTAATAGCTGCAAATATGGGTTTATAAAGGAATAATATATCACTCTTTTCTTTTGAAATAATAGAGAAGATTATAGTGCTTATATGCATACAGTGCTTTACTACATGCTAGGGACTGTTCTAAGCTACACAGCAACTCTATAAGGTAATTGTTATTATTAGCTCATTTTACAGATGGGGAAATAAAGTAACTTACCTAAATTCTAAGTGGTGGAGACAAGAACTAATCCAGTTAGCTTGGCTTCAGAATTCTCCAATATGTTACGAAGTATCTAAGAATCTTCAAAGAGGTAGACCAATTTTTGTTAATGATTAACAGATCAACTTTTTTTTTCCTGTCTATTCAATAGAACTACTAATTAATCCAGTGGAATTATTTAATCAGTTACAGTATTTAGAGGAGACAATGGAATACAGACTAGGTCAATGTGGCAGAGTGGGGAGTTCACATAGAGCCTTAAAGGAAGATGGTGGTAAGGGCTCAGTTGTTAAGGAATCAAGACAAAGAGGCTCTAGAAAGTTGTCTTTGAACATCTTTGATGTGGAAGTATTTGAGGAAATTTAATTTAGCAGCAGAGTGTCAAACCAAGAGGGAAAAGAGATTTGAATGTTGAAGCAGTGAAACTAAGTGCTTTCATGCAAATAAATACTGTGGTGACAGAAATAAAGAAAATAGTCAGTGAACAGAAATCCTCGAGGAAAAGAACTCAAGTGAAACTCTGGATAGTGGATGAAGTGGGAAACCTGAGGAAAACAGAAAAGTAATAACTCAGGGTTAAAAAAGAAATACACACACACACACACACACACACACACTTTTGTGGTGTTCTTTCAAAAAAGAGAATCCTAGAATGACATTGGGCACAACTTTAAAAACACTTTATCTGTAGATATGGGATTGTACAAAAATTGGGCTTTTACCAATTGC
The DNA here is from genome assembly GCA_006408695.1 of Aepyceros melampus. NCBI lineage: Eukaryota > Metazoa > Chordata > Mammalia > Artiodactyla > Bovidae > Aepyceros > Aepyceros melampus. Next base: position 268,939 of record SJXQ01001636.1, on the reverse strand, counting down.
CTAGGGGCTTCCCATGTGGCACAATAGTAAAGAATCTGTCTGCCAATTCAGAAGACACGGGAGTTGTGGGTTCCATCCCTGGGTTGGGAAGATGCCCTGGAGGAGAGCATGGCAACCCACTCCATTATTCTTGCCTGGAACATCTCATGGACAGAGGAGCCTGGTGGATGGCAATCCATAGGGTTGCAAAGAGTTGGGCACCACTGAGCATACGTGCTTGTTGTTTGGATGCTGAAGTTAGACAAACATAGTATCAGAAGTAAGTGTGTTAAAGGGGAGTACCTCTTATAATTGGGAAGAAAAGGAGATTTTTAAGTTTTTGGAATCATCTACTTTTTGTTTTACTTTATTCGAAGTATAATCCTAAGTTCCCCATAAGACTTTTTAAAAAATGAAATCACTCATTATGGAAATTTACCTTCTGCTTTTATCAGCATTTTCATATGTCTATACATTTAGAGCTAACTAGGATAAGGAAATGGCAACCCACTCCAGTGTTCTTGCCTGGAGAATCCCAGGGACGGCGGAGCCTGGTGGGCTGCCGTCTATGGGGTTGCACAGAGTCGGACATGACTGAAGTGACTTAGCAGCAGCAGCAGCAGAATTAGAGGTGTTTACTACATAAAAATATTCAGATTGTTTGAATTTAGTGTAAGTTTTTTCTAAAATTATGCACACTCACTGAAACTTTTAAAATAGTGTATATTCAGAAAATCTCCCCATTCATCACTGAAGTTGCTTACCCACAGCAAATCTAATGTAGGCATTAATAATGCATCCTTTTTGGCAAATGTTAACATTATATAAAATTCAGGAATCTAAGTACTGACTACAACAAGCTGAACTTGGTTTCATTTAGTTGATTTTAAGGACCTTTATTTCTTGAGTCATGGAATAATACCTTGAGGATTTCAGAAATTTTAATCATAAAGCTTTATTATGTTTTATCTCTAACCTTCTTTCAAACTCTCTTTTCAGCCACTCTATGGAAAAGTACTTATTGAAAATGATTTACTGAAAAAGATTATTTGTGCAATGCATACTAAGATACTCTGTGTAAAACACTTAATTTGAATGAAATATTTTACATTACAACTGATGTTAGAAGATCATAATTACACACATGAAAAGTCTTCTTGGTGTTCTTCTTTTATCTATTTTCAAAAGAACATGTGGATTTCATATATATTCTAACATTTGCACTTTTTTTTTCTTTGAGTCTCAGGCACTATGTGAAGCAGTAAGAATACTGTAGGGACCAAGTATCAAAGTCCCTGTCCCTTTAGAGGCCACTTTTAGTGTGGGAGAGGGACAATAAAGTGAATGAACAAATCCCCTCATGCAATAAGTGATAAAGGCAATGGCAGCAGAAGGTGGAGCTACATTATTGTTACAAAGATAAGATGTTAGAGAAGTTAGCTCAGGAGGTAGTATATCCATATATGGACTGTGTTCTCTGGTATGCCCTCAATGTCCACATATGCAAAGTATAAATTACATTTTCATACTCTTTATGCTAAGTTAAACCCTTACTCAACAAAGTTAAAATGTCAGTCTCCTAGTGCCTTGTCAAAAAGGAAGAGATATTTAAAATATTTTAGCATAACCTCTTCCATGCATTCGATCTAGTTATTTAAATTATAGTTTACTTCTAACAAGAAAAAGTGGTTTATAGAAAACATGTATTGAATCAATTTTTTTGTCCTTAGGTTCATATTTTTTTGACTTATTTTTAAGAACTGGGTTATATACACTATTTTTGTAACTTGAATAACTTACTTACTAATAATCATGTGTTTGATTTTGCTTTGCTCCTTTTTCCAACCTACATTTTGGTCCACAATTCATAAATGAGCACTAAATCAGAATTTTCCAACAAGCAGAGTAAGAACTTGTCATTTCCACTGGGTAATCTCTACCATTAATATCCATGATAAATATAAAATATTTTTATTGAATCAATGCCCCCAGATAAGAGTTGTTTCAGGATGCAATACAATACTAACATTGTACCAACTCTGGGAACTCAAGCTAGAGAATATATTTAGAAATGGATACAATAACTTGACTACAATATAAATTAACTCTTTGTATGTGTGTGGAAAATGAAAGAAGAAACAAGAATAGCTAAAACCTAGGAAGAAAGTGTTTAATATGGACATATTCAAAAAACGTGAGGATAGAGATGAAAACACTGTACTATGCAATTGCATATTTTCCCAGGTAAACTTGAAGCTTCAGGATATGGTTTGTATTTTCATAGGATTGTTTCCCAACCCTACATTATATTCAGTCAGTCAGAGTCCCAATTGTTTTGCATTCAAACAAGTTATTGCTTTGGAGAACTGTCCTTTATTTGTAATTTAATGAATTCCTATGATTTAGTAACAAATATACCTAGATGTACCGCAAATGGGCTATTTATACTATGATATAAACAAGCCTGGGCTTCCCTGGTGGCTCAGTGGTAAAGAATCCAGGAGTCTGCCAATGCAGGAGACACCAGAAACTCAGGTTCAATCCCTGGGTCTGGAAGATCCCTGGAGAAGGAAATGGCAGCCCACTCCAGTATTCTTGCTTGGGATATTCCATGGACAGAGGGACCTGGCAGGATATAGTACATAGGTTCACAAAACAAACACCATTCAGCGATTAAACAACAACATAAATAAGCCTACAATATGAAGTGTCAGCACAGCTTTCATAGTGTTAACCTGCAAAATCATTCTGAACAAGCATAGGACTTTCAGGCACTGATACCCTTAATTTAAGTAATAAAATTGAACTGCTTAGCTTTATATTTTTTTGATATGAGCTAGTCAATAATTTTCAACCTTGTTTCTTCACTCTGCATGTTGTCTTCAGTTTTCTTATACAGTCTTAGGAAATATTAAAACAAAATGAAAGTAAAAGCTTTTAATAGGTTATTAAGCAACTCATGTTTTAATATTGTATTAGGCCCTGTGAGGGCCAAAGAGGCACTAGTACCCATGGCCTCTGCACTTGGAGAGTTTGTCATTTTGTTGCTAAGATGAGATAAAAACAAATTGTTTATGGAAGTTAAACAACAAGAGAATATCATAGAAATTTAGTTATAACTAATTCTAATGTTAAATGTGTATGTGTGTCTTCAGGCCATGTGGTACTCTGAAATTAAATGAAAAAGCACTTTGATGTACATGACAGGTTGCCATCATACAAGTGATGTGAAACCATAGCGTATTTATTTTTCTTGCTCCTCTTAACCCAATCCATATTCTATATATTTGAGATGATTACTTTAAGGAAAACTGAGAGTAGAGGAAGTAAACCTGGACTTATTCTCTGTGTCTCTGAGCAGTTGTCCCCATGAGCTCTTCTGAGCACTCATGGGTCCTTGCCTGGGCCCTGTTACTCTGAACTCCTGGAACAGCATGGTCGCGCTAACCCAGTTTATGAGAGGCAACAACATCTGGTGGCATCGGCATCCTTGTTCGGCTCTGATTGTCACTCTCTGTCACCAGATGAATTGTCCCGAGTGGTTGTTGTGTGTGATAATAAAGACGGCATTAGCAAACGTTGGGGTGGGGTGGGCAGAGGCATTCTTGAACCTCCCCAGGCAGGACAGCAAGAAAGGGGAAGTGGCAGGATGCACAAAAGTGCTGATGCCAGAAGGCCTGACACGCTGCAGGCGGTACGTGACATCTTGTGGCTTTTGGCTGTTGTTGGGTGTAAGGTATGTCAGAGTCATGATGGATGACTTTCAGCTCTTTCTCATTATATCATATCTGTAAGAATCCCCTCTTCCTCAAATGTCTTTTTGTTCCCCTACCCTGAGCTGCAGATGGCATCTACCCACGCATCCCCATTGTGGGAAGCCTATAGAGGACTCCCGCCATTCTTCTGGGGATCCTGCTCATGGTTGAATTGCTAGCATTCAATTAAGACTCGAAATTATGGCTTTGGGCAGTTTAACCTCTTTTAACACAGAGTAATGGTAGTTTCTGTGACCATTTAGGAATTTCCAGACTTGCCACTGATACGTTTCATTACAATCTGAAAGAAGAGAATCAGTGGGTAAAATCAAAGTGATTGTTTTTTCTATTCACTTCAGAATGAAATTATTCTTTAGAAAGAAAAAAAATTATCTTTATGAATAAATCCATTTGTATATGTACCTGAATTCCTCACAACATGCGAAGGGATCTTTCTATTATAAAATCCAGCCTAGGAATATTGATATTAGATGCAAAGGTTAAATGTACATGAACTGAAGCAAAGCTGCTTCTTTCTTTTTTTCTTTAGCTCAGTGGAATAGATTTTACATGTCTGATTTATGTAGTGAATACTTTTACTTAGGAAAAATTGCAATAATGAGTAATATGGAAAGGGACAGGCTGATTTTATACAGCCTTTCCAATTTCTTGCTTATGATTGTACCAAGCATTATATAAAAGAGAATATAAGCTGTAGTTATGGATAAATCAGTGAATGAGCACAAGGATTTCTTCTGAATTAGAGAAAAAAAATCAACATGTCTTCTGGGTTGCTCCCAAGTTCAACATAACCTCTATGTCATGTACATGGTGTGGGCTCAGACAGCTCAAATGGAACATTCCAAACTAATGTTCAAATATTTGTGGATTGTGGTGACATTAGTTCAAGAGGGTGAGACCCACAGATCCCAGGAAAGCTCAGGGTACAGATAAATTGGGTTTAGAAGGTAGGATCAAGGAACACACCTTGATGGTTATCAATGGAATGTTAGAATTCCCAGGAAGCATTCCTTGTCTGCACAGATAAAGAATTAAATGACTTTGGAAAAGTCAGTATCAGGAGGAACACTTCAGTTAAAAGGAGAGATAAGAAAGCAATCAAAATAGGAGAGTTAATGAAAACAAGACAGGAATTTGTCAAATACTTGAGGAAAAAGAAGAGTCGCGGATGCAGTTAAGTACAAGGCTCTGGGTCACTGACTGAGAAGACTAATGATTTTTGAAGGCTGACCTTGTGAAATGATAATCCTTATCTACACCAGGGATGACGGGAAAATTATAATATTTAACACTTTCATGCTTACTATGCGCCAGAAACTCTTCTAAGTGCTCTGCATGTATCCAACAACCTTTTGAAAGATAGGTATCAAATCTATTAATAATTTAATATATCTTTCATAGCCTTCCACATATGTACAATCTCTTAAGGCACTGTTTCCAAAATTACCAAATCATATGATTCCCTGTTGTTCATTTGCTCAGTTGTGTCCGACTCTTTGCGACCCCATGGACTGCAGCAGACCAGGCTTCCCTGTCCTTCATCATCTCCCAGAGTTTGCTCAAATTCATGTCTGTTGAGTCAATGATTCCATATAACCGTCTCATCCTCTGTTGTCCCCTTCTCCTGCCTTCAATCTTTCCCAGCATCAGGGTTTTTTTCAATGAGTCAGTTCTGGGTGCTATTTGAAAATATAGATTCCCAGGGCCCTCCCAAAGAGGTCTCATTTGAGCTAAGAGCCTTTACTTTTAACAAGTAACCCAGGTAAATTTTTTATGCTCAGAACATTTTGGAAAACACTGACTTTAAAAGTTTTTTAGATTTCTTACATCAGAAGTCCAGCAAAAATTTATACTTCAGATACATTTCAAGCAGTGAACATTCAATACACATCTTTGCATGATTGTATGAGCACTTTGGATTATAGAATATTACTAAAGAAATGTAGCCTGAAGTTCAAGGGTAACTTGACAATGGATAAAAGGATTTTCAGGTGAAAGTCTTGCCTGATGAATTTTACTAAAGTTCTTAGAAATAAATAAATTATAATGAGTACAATGCTCATATGAAATGGGCTCATGATGTACTGTAAGTGAGTCTTATCACAGTATGGCAATCAAAGCTGGCCTCTGACACCATAATAATGACCAGGACATCTTTCTTATTGAACTAGGAAATATCTAAAAGAGAATTTTGTGTTCTATTGAAATGTCACACTACACTGTTCAGGCAAGCTCAAAATCTTCTTCTCTATCAACTCTACAGCATCTAGAATTCTGACTTAATTTAGCAGGACTTTATGAGTCAAAAGGACTAGAAAAGAGGAGATTTTTTTTCCCCCGAAATTCTGACCATAGCAATTCTCCTATTCAAAACAGTTATTTGAGCATCCAGAGAAAATCACCAGATGTCTGTCTTAGTTTTACAGGAGAAAATGGAGGTATAAAGGTGGTTGAAAATCACTTCTTCTTTTGTAAAGGCCATAATTTGTAAAAAATCAACTAAGTTCCAAGGTAAAAATGTTATCAGTAAAATGCTGGGCTCTCAGAGAATCCACACACAAAGGAAAATGTAGCTGTGTGGGTTCAGAGAGCTGCCAAGCCATTTCTGGGCATCAGATCCCTAATCACGAGAGGGATGCAAGAGTGAAATAACCATGTGGGGTACCACTTCATTCTAACAAAAGGTTTGGGCTGAGGCCCAGTCACTAAATAATGAATCCGAAAAATCAAGCTGAATATTTATCAAACTTTAAATTTTCAGTCCATGAATTTGAAGCATCATTATAGTCAATGGATTATGAATATCTGATTGTCATCCAAGAAAATTTGTGATTTTATTATGTTTAAAGAAAATATAAGCTTTATCTCTTAGTAAAAATGTGCCCATGAAACCAAAGGACAAGTGGAGAAAAAAACGGGAGGGCCATATAATACACCATCTCTCAACTTCTGCATTGTTGGCGTTTTAGGTTGAGCTCTTCTTTTTTGATGAGGATTCTGACTTGTGTGTTGAGGACATTGAGCAGCATCTCTGGTTTCTACTTACTAGACCCCTGGAGCACTCCCCACCCTCCTGGGCAATCAAAATATCTCCCAACATTGCTGCATGTGCCTAGGTAGGGGGGAGCAGGTAGGGTTATTCTTAGTTAAGAACTACTACTGTTTTATAAGCACCCCTCAGAGGAATGCTATTCCATTTTACCAAACTGCTGTATTATTTTCTTAAGAAAATGGTCCCAAGAAGGTTTCTGATCAGTGTTAGTACAACACTGTTCTTTTTGGCTAGGATGCACTGTCTTTCCCCACCCGCACCCCCCCTTAACCTAACATTTCTAAAATCCCTGAAAATGGATTCAATAGAAGCCTCCAAAGCATTCTGTCCATAGCAATTGCTACTGCTAAGTCACTTCAGTTGTGTCTGACTCTGTGCAACCCCATGGACTACAGCCTACCAGGCTCCTCCATCCATGGGATTTTCCAGGCAGGAGTACTGGAGTGGGGTGCCATTGTCTTCTCCTGTCCATAGCAAAGCTAATATAAATGCATGGATGGAGGAAAGAGATTTTCCTTAGAAACTCCAGATGCTGCAGGAAGTGGACTTACTCTTCAGTTGTTGTTTAGTCGCGAAGTCATATCCAACTAGTTTGCCATGCTATGGACTGTAGCCCACCAGGCTGCTCTGTCCATGAGATTTCCAGGGAAGAACACTGGAGTGGGTTGCCATTTCCTACTCTGGGGTATTTTCCCAACTCAGCGGTCAAGCCCAAGACTCCCACATCTCCTCCATTGCAGGTAGATTCTTTACTGCTGATTCAGTGCTGCGCTGTGCTTAGTTGCTCAGTTGTGTTCGACTCTTCCTGACCCCATGGACTGTAGCTCACCAGGCTCCTCTGTCCACAGGGATTCTCCAGGGAAGAATACTGGAGTGGGTTACCATGCCCTCCCCAAGGGGATCTTCCCAACCCAGGGATCGAACCCAGGTTTCCCACATTGCAGGCAGAATTTTTTTTTTTTTTTTTTTACTAGTTTTCCCTTGTGGATCAGCTGGTAAAGAATCCACCTGCAATGTGGAAGACCTGGGTTCTATCCCTGGGTTTGGAAGATATCCCTGGAGAAGGGAAAGTTTACCCACTCCAGTGTTCTGGCCTGGAGAATTTCATAGACTCCATAGTCCATGGGGTCACAAAAGTTGGACACCAATTGAGTGACTTTCAGTTTCTTTACCTTCTGAGCCACCAGGGATGCCCAGGGAAGCTGATTCAGTAGCACATACTTATCCTTCCAACAAATAGTTCAGGATTATTTGCTACTGGGAAACACATTTTTATTTTGCTTGTTTTACCATACTTAGAGCTAAGGAGACATAGGCCTCAGTGTCTTTCTAGGTTTATTTATAATGTCTTGTATTCCCTTCTTAAATATAGCCCCTTGTATATTCCACTCAACACTAGTTTTCTTCTACTTCAGACCGCAATTGAAACCTCTGTGGCAAGGAATCTCATGTCCTTGAATAGCACTTTGTTTTATGTAGGTGCAGGCTGTGTTTTGCTTGCAGGTGAAGTAAGCACAGAAAACTAGCCTATTAAACGTGTAAAGAGCCTTGGTTAGAATAAAAGTCAGATAATACTCAGGATCTAGAATGACAGGAAAATACTGCTCTTCATAATAACTTTACAATATTAGGAATAGCCTCAAAATGAATGCTGGTACATTTAATTTGTTAGGGACATTAGCCTCATAGAAGTAGATTTTCCAAAATTCATATTATTTTTCAAAAAACTATTTTCAATTATTACATCCATATTCTAAGAGTAAAAAGTACATATCTGTTAATGAATATATTTATAAATTAGTATCATTAGCAAGACTTCCCTGGTGGCTCAGCAGTAAAGAATCCACCTGCAATGCAGGGGACACGGTGTCAAGGGTTCGATTCCTGGGGCTGGAAAATCCCCTGGAAGAGGAAATGGCAGCCCACTCCATTATTCTTGCATGGAAAATCCCATGGATAGAGGAGTTTGGTGGGCTACAGTCCAAAGAGTCATACACAATTTAACAATTAAATAACAACAAAATCATTAGAAAATGCAATGTTTCTTAAGCGTTTCTTTCTTTTTTTTTTTTTTGTTCAGAGAATCAAGTAAGCACTTTCAAAACTAAGCTATCTGAGCAAACTACCTTGAATCATACATTTGTCTTTGTCCTGGCAGGCTGAATAGAATCATGGATTATTAGTTTGCTATGTCTCTTCTCTCTGTAGCTATGAGCTTGCATTTCTGATAACCATCTGCTCTCACGTGTTCCCTGTCCCACTCTGTGTCACACACCCTCTCCCCCACCCTCTTCCCTACACCCTGTTGATGTAGAATGGTAGAAAAGAGTTGAGTTCATTGGCTTGAATGAGATGAAAGCTCTTTAAGGTCAGAGGCAGAGACACATTTTTAAAAGACTGAATTACTTCAAATTACATGCATGCAGTAAGACTCTCTAAAAGAGCAGTGTCTAAGAGTCCCAAGAACTACCCCCCACCCCCCCACAAGAAATCAGCAGTTGCTATTTAGTGTAGAGTACTACTTAATATTCACTTCAATCAATGTCCCATCTCTAATGATTGCTTCTCTGAGTGGCGTCCACCCAGGGCTCCAGCAATAAATATTTAATAAAGGGAACTCCTTCTACTTTTTCTTTCTTTTTCCCTTATGCATTAAATGAATTACATGATTTTAACAAGCAGAGCTGCTCTCTCAAATTCTACTATGTCAATATTTCACATTCCTGAAAACTCTCTCTGTACTGGGTTGATTTACAGTGAAACATTTAGAAAGACTGAAGTTTTGGGGGTGGATTTGGACAAGGGGGGAGAAAAACACCCGTAAAATTTAGACACTTAGCTCACAAAGTAGAAAGGTTCTTCACCATTGGTGGGCATTGCTCCATATTTGGTCATTTCAATGGCAGGGCATAGAAATTTTGCTTACTGCAGAGGGGAAAATAAAGATATTTTACTGGCTTTGTGGAGGGCTTGATTTCCCAGAGACCTTTTTTTTCTTTCCCCCTCCTTTTCTTCTTTTTCTTTTTTTGGTAGAATTCTCTGTGTGCTGAAGACATTCTGTTCTGGTGAGCTCTGCACTTCTTATTCATGGCAATTATGTCACATCTTTGATCTTGGATGAGATCTCTTGTGCATATTTTGTTCTATTTATGTCTTTGATCTGGTTTCTTGTGATTTTTTTAAGGTTGTGTTTTTACTCGAAAAACATTCAGCCTACAATATCTAAAAAGGAAAAAGAGGTGAAATTTATTTTATTCATATGACATTGTCTTTTTAGGCATATGGATAAATTAGACTATGTACCTCTCAATGCCTTCTTCCAATATGCTGATAATTTGTGTTTTTTCAGCTGTCATAACAGTGAAAAGCTCAACAATCAGATGGATTGCAGCACAGGTGATCAAATTCAGCTCAACAATTTTGCAATCTTGCTATTGCATTTGTCATAAAAGAAACAAATCAATCTTCCAATGATATGGACTGTGATATAGCTAGAGAATAGTAACAATAAATTCATAGAGTTCTTGCTTATGGATAGCTTAAGGAGTCTTATTTATTTGTTATCACCATGATCATTTTGGTTAATGTGAATTCATTTTCTTGTTTATGTAACATCATTTATATTCAGGTTTCAAGAATTCACCCAGGTAGCTTCAGGGTGACATGTATTACTAAGGAGAGATTAGGTAATCAGATAACAGCTAGCGGTCGCTGTAGTGATGGCAAAGTGCTATGAATAAGGGGGCCGCGCGGGACCTAGGAATGTACATGACAAAAATTGGTCACCATGGCAACATCTGAGCAGTGGGAGACAGGAGCTGAACTGAGCAACACAGAGCTGCAGTGGCCTGATTGAAAAGAACTGCCTATAATTTAGCTTGACTGACTTGTTATGTAATATGTTTTTTGTACTATGCAAATGACTATAGAAATATGAGAATCCAAAACAGTCTATAAATTTAGACTGCAATAAAAAACATACACCTTTCTTTGAAAACAAGGTTAGGAATTCCAATTTGTAGCAAGCAAGCCAGCAGGTTTTTGTTCCTAATGATCTTAGACACTAAGCATTATCACAGGTATTTCTCCATAAAGCCATGTCAGTAAACAGCATTTCCATATTTAGAAGCTTATTTATGCAAACATTAAATATCATTTTATAAAAGCAAGTAAAACCAGAATTAGAAGGCAAAGAAAAGTGGCACAAATATAAGAAATTATAAGCTGAATAGCTCCATGGTGAGCTTCATCATAGAAAATATAATTCCATACAATTTTTCTTTTAATTTCTTTCTAGAGAGTGTTTGCTCCTTGAATTAGTTGGATAATTGTCCTTATTTTCCTTTTCAATTGGTTTGTGTGGCACAGAGTTAGTTACACAGATATAGGGGACCTCAAACGTTGATGTGATCTAGCAAACAAAAGCTGACTAGTGTTTTTCAGTTTTATGCGTAGGCTAAGGGAACTGGAATATATGTGGATTAAGGACAACATGAATACAACCTATTAAAAGTGTTTTAGAAACAATGATACCTCAGTCAATATATCTTCTAAGCATGGAATCCCTTCTTGAGACTCAGCAGTGTTAAGAAAACAAACACTTTATATATCATTTAAGCAGAATGATGAAGAATCATATAATTTAATGGCAATTTCTCTGCTAAACTGTGCATGTGTTAATGATAATATACTTATTAGTAGCTATAGAAATTGATCCTAAATTTACTGAGCATTTTGTATGTGCCAGGTGGTCTGTTGCCTTGTCTAATCCTCCTAAAAGTGTTGCAAGGTAGAAACAAACATTCCCCAGTTTTGCAAGTAGAGGCTTAGAGAGGTTAAGTAATTTGCCCAAATTATACAGATAGTAAAATTTCTCTGATTAGAACCTAGGGCCATCTGGTTCCAAAGCCTTGTTTTCTAAGCATTGTTCCTTATTACCATGTATTCAGATTACTTCTTTTTTTTCTCTCTCTTTTTAAAATTTTAAATTTATTTATTTTATTTTATTTATTTATTATTATTATTATTTTTTGCTTTACAATACTGTATTTGTTTTGCTATACATTGACATGAATCAGCCACGAGTGTACATGAACTCCCAATCCCGACCCCCACCTCCCCCCTCCCACCCCACACCATCTCT
>SJXQ01001636.1:239359-256955 GCA_006408695.1 Aepyceros melampus | reverse complement strand
TGTCTCTTTCAATTCTGGTTTCCTCGGTGTGTATGCCCAGCAGTGGGATCGCTGGATCATAAAGCAGTTCTATTTGCAATTTTTTAAGGAATCTCCACACTGTTCTCCATAGTGGCTGTACTAATTTGCATTCCCACCAACAGTGTAAGAGGGTTCCCTTTTCTCCACACCCTCTCCAGCATTTATTGCTTGTTGACTTTTGGATCACAGCCATTCTGACTGGTGTGAAATGGTACCTCATTGTGGTTTTGATTTGCATTTCTCTGATAATGAGTAATGTTGAGCATCTTTTCATGTGTTTGTTAGCCATTCATATGTCTTCTTTGGAGAAATGTCTATTTAGTTCTTTGGTCCATTTTTTGATTGAGTCATTTATTTTTCTGGAATTGAGCTGCATAAGCTGCTTGTATATTTTTGAGATTAGATTACTTCTTAATAAGGTTTTTCTTCTCTATTCCTATTACTAACACTTTTCTCTGCCCATATCATGCCATATCAATTTATTGCTGCCCTTCCTTGATGAATCCCAGTTTCCAGTCCTACACCCAGATACTGGGAACTTAACCTCTTTGTTTTTTAATCTGAAACTCACAAACTTGCCTCTTATAAATTTTCTAAAGTTTTCTTCCCTTATGATAATGTGTCACTTAGACTTTCCTTCTATTTTATGTGGCTAAACTAGATTAGCAAGAAGAATTTGTCTTTGTTTAAGTCTTGAATGTCCTCATTCAAGTAATGTTTGTGTATAGATACCATGAAGGGATCAGGAAGTAAAAATGAAGAACTGGCTAGGATTTAATAGAATTCAAAACTGACCAGGCTGGAAGCAATGAGTCAGAAGGTTTCTCTCTTCTTGTGTCTGGTTCCTGTCACTCAACATCATATTCATGATTATTCTTCCGTGTTGCTTTGTGTAGCAGTAGTTTGTTATGTGCCATTTCTGCACAGTATTCCACTGTCTGATCATTCTGTGATTCATTTATCTTGGTTGTTTTTAGTTGGGGGCTAGTATGAGTATTCTAGCATATGAAAGATATATGCTCACATTTCTTTAGGTGCTGTAGTTGTTGGTCCATGGGAAAGGCATCTAATCAACTCTTGAGAGTAAACACTGCCTTGGAATTTTCAAATACCATTATACCACTGGCTTTCCCACCAGAAAACAACACAGGAAAATTCCATTTGTTTCACATCTCAGCAACAGTTGGTGTGGTCAACTGTTTTAATTTTAACCATTCAAAGGTTGAGAGGTGGTACTGTTTTTGATCACTATTGAGACTCAGCATCCTTTCACATGTATGTGGTCTGTACATGCTTCTTTTATAAGGTACCTTTTCAGGTATCTTATTCAGTTTTTCTATTTGGCAATCTGTATTTCCCTTATTGATTTTTAAAAGTGTTCATTTTAAGTCATAAACCAATGCATTGACAAATTATTTACATAAGAAACTACTCTCTCTTTTTACCTTCTTTCAAGATCTTTATCTGTTTTCTTCTTTTATGGAATTTGGGTATTAGTTAAACTACAATCTAGTCAATGATAATAAAAATTCCAAAATGCAGTGGCTTAAATATGGTAGAAATGATATCTTCCTCATTTATCCATCTGAATAGCCCAGGATGTTGAGAAGCTTGACTGTGTCAGGGGTCAAGTCTCAATTGATGTATCTGAAATCTCGAAAGCATTGCTTTTGTCCTGAAGGTAGTTTCATCACCACTTTCAAACTCAAAGTGAAAAGTAAAAGTGTTAGTTGCTCAGTAGTGCCTGACTTTGCAGCCCCTGGATTGTAGCCCATCAGGCTCCTCGTCCATGGAATTCTCCAGGCAAGAATACTGGAGGGATAGCCATTCCTTTCTCCAAGGGATCTTCTTGACTGATGGATCAAACCTGGGTCTTCTGCATTGCAGGCAGATTCTTTATCATCTGACCTGCCAGGGAAGCCCTTTCAACTTCAAACTCAAGGGTAAAAAGAAGAGAGGTATGTGCCTTCTCCTTTATGGGTAAGGCTCAAATGTTACATACCTCAACCCACATCTCATTAGCCAGATTCTAGCTTTATGGCCAAACTTTTCTACTAGGATAAAGGCTGGGAAATATACACAATGTGATGCTGGCTTTACTTATCTAAAGCCCTTCTTTTATGGAATAAGGGGAGAAAGAATATTTTTGATCTTTGCTAGCACTTGAACTGCCAAATCTCTAATTTCTGAATATAGAGATTAGGAAGATTTATTAAGTAGGTACCTCCAGAGTATTTCTTCAGTTTACAAGACTGGAATCTGAAAAGTACTTGATATCCCTTGCAGGTAGCAGTCTCCAAAGGGATAGCATTTTAAAAATGTTCTAGTGTATTAAGAGTTTGCTTAAAAATTTCACCTGGAAATAAAGTCAGATATATTTAGATTGTCAGTTAGGGTCACATCATTTATAAGCTTGGAGGAGGTCATGGCAATTCACTCAGGTATTCTTGCCTGGAAAATCCTATGGACAGAGGAGCCTGGCAGGCTATAGTCCATGGGGTCTCAAAGAGTCAGACACGATTAACACACTGGGTGACCTTATTTAACTGAATTACCTCTTTAAAACTCTATCTTTAAATGCAATCACATTTTGAGGTACAAGAGGTTAAGATTTTCATAAATGAATTTGGAAAGGGACACAATTCAGCACATAACAGGTATAGAAATTATACTAGTTGACTACAGTGGTGTTAGTACCTACACAAATAAATATATGTTGTTGTTGTTCAATCGCTCAGTCATGTCTGACTCTTTGTGACCCCACTGACTGCAGCACGCTAGGCTTCCTTGTCCTTCACCGTCTCCAGGAGTTTACTCAAACTCATGTTCATTCAGTCAGTATGCCATCCAACCATCTCATCCTCTGTTGTCCCCTTCTCCTCCAGACTTTTATCTTTCCCAGCATCAGGGTCTTTTCCAATGAGTTAGCTCTTCCCATTGGGTGGCCAAAGTATTGGAGCTTCAGCTTCAGCATCAGTCCTTCCAATGAATATTCAGGGTTGATTTCCTTTAGGATTGACTGGTTTTATCTCCTTGTTGTCCAAGGGACTCCCAAGAGTCCTCTCCAACACCACAGTTCAAAAGCATAAATTCTTCTGTGCTCAGCTTTCTTTATAGTCCAACTCTCTCACACCCATACATGACTACTGGAAAAATCATAGCTTTGACTATACAGACTTTTGTAGGTAAAGTAATGTCTCTGCATTTTAATACACTGTCTGCTTGTCATGGCTTTTCTTCCAAGGAGCAAATATCTTTTAATTTCAAGGCTGCAGTCACCATTCACAGTGATTTTGGAATCCAAGAAAATAAAGTCTGTCACCGTTTCCATTGTTTCCCCATCTATGAAGTGATGGGACTGAATGTCATGATCTTCAGCTTTTGAATGTTGAATGTTAAGCTAGCTTTTTCACTCTCTTCTATCACCTTCATCAAAACGTTCTTTAGTTTCTTTTTGCTTTCTGCTGTAAGGGTGATATCGTCTGTATATCTGAGATTATTGATATTTCTCCCTACAATCTAGATTGCAGCTTTTGCTTCATCCAGCCCATCATTTTGCATAATGTATTCTGCATATAAGTTAAGTAAGCAGGGTGACAATATACAGCCTGTACTTCTTTCCCAATTTTGAACCAGTCCATTGTTCCATGTCCAGTTCTAACTGTTGCTTCTTGACCTGCATAGAGATTTTGCAAATAAATATTGACCAAAGACAATATTAACACAAATAAATATTAACCAAAGAAAAAGAAAGGTTTACAAGATAGTCCAGTCTAAAATTTTCATCAGGTTATACAAAGTCTATATGATTTCAAAAACAATTTCTAAAATTTTCAGAGACGATATCAAGATAACCAAATAAACATTCCTTACTTATATCTTCCACCCAAATAATTTGGCATCCATCCATGGACAAAGGTGCCTTTGTGGGAGCTGAGACCTCCAGATGGGAAGTGAAAATTTAGTCCATGAATGAAAAGAGAAACTTTGAGAAGACATCTGAACTGCCAATTGTGATTCCAGCTGTATACCTGAAAACAGCTCTCTGCCTCTGAGGGCTCAGTTATAGACATTTTTGGCTTTGGTTCTGTCACCAGCACCATTAACCCAGGACCCAGAAGGAATCTCCACCCACCTATGTGTCAGGTAATAAGGTTGCAGACTTTGGTCCTGGCTGTGGACCCAGAAGTGCCTCATGAACTGGCTCCAGCCCCTCTCCCCTCTGGGAGCCCATGGAGAACACTCTCAGACAGTTACCCTTGAATGAGAAAGCTCTTGTGAAATTCCAGAAGTCCAGTGAGAAATTCTAGCACCGTGATGGGGGGGAGGGGAGAAAAAACAGGAAGGGATGCATTAGAGAGGGTAAGAAAAACAATCTCACTTAATTTAAGTCAAACAATTTGACTTAATCTAAATCGCACCTTCCCCAAGGTGGCACAGCTCTGTACCAAGAGAGTCCTTTTTTTTTGGCTTGTGATTTCTCCTGTAGGGGAAAGTGAGTGAGCACCTGGCTTCCCCAGCTTTGCTAGTCACTGCCTAAAAGGCCTCTTTTTCTCTCGTCACATCCTTAGTACTGTGTTGCATTCCTGGGGGCATAAGTAGTTGGCAGAACAGCAGCCAGGGCTTAGAACACAACAGATAAACTGGTAGTGGATACTCTAACCACATCAGAGACTCAGTGAGAAGACCTGCCCATGAGCCACTGGGAATACTTTGCCTACCGATCCCCCAAGTTGATCCATAGGCATCTCCAACACTCCTTCTACTTCACTCACACACCTCTGTACTGTGCCTGACTTCTTGTATGTATTCTGCTGCTAAGTCACTTCAGTCATGTCTGACTCTGTGTGACCCATAGATGGCAGCCCACCAGGCTCCCCCATCCTGGGATTCTCCAGGGAAGAACACTGGAGTGTTCTAGATGGTGGCAAAAGCAAGATTTTGTAGATAGCTAATAACAGAGCATGTCCAAATATGCAGGCCTGGAAGAGACCATTTTGGGGAAAGCAAAAGAGAGTTTTCAGCACATGGTCTGGCTCTAAAGGATCTGTTCTTGTCGTTCATTGCTAAGTAATGTCTAATTCTTTGTGACACCATGGACTGCAGCGCTCCATACTTTCCTGTCCACTAACACCTACTATTTGCTCAAACTCATATCCATTGGGTCAGTGATGCTATCCAACCATCTTGTCTTCTGCCACAAGAAGGAAGGAGCAAGAAGTGTAGAATAAGTATATCTATGGAAGGTCTGAGAAAGTCTCAGAATACCTACCAGAGTTGATGGAAGGTATTTCTCTCCTAAAATCAGTCAGAAGAGACTAGAGGATGTGATGGCTACTTTAAATGTGAAGACAACAACTCAAACCTTTAATGAACATGAAAAATCAAGGAAACACCATGAGTAAATATAATAATTACTAGTAACTTACCTTAAAGACATGGAGATCTGTGTTTTACCCCACAAAAAATTCAGAATAGTTGTTTAAGGAAGCTCAATGAGTTACTAGAAAACATAGCAAGACAATTCAAAGAAACAAGAAAAGAAATAAACTTTTTTTTTAAAGTTTAGCAAAGAGATAGAAACTGTAGAAAAGATCCAAACATTCTTCTGAAGCTGAAGAATACAATGAATGAAATGAAAATTAGTAAAATAGAGAGCATCAATGTTAGAATGGATCAAGCAGAAGAAAGAATATGCGAACTGGAAAACAGTATACTTAAAATTATCCACTCAGAAGAGAAGAAAGAAAAAAGATTGAAAAAGAATGAATAAAACCTACCTGATTTATGCGATATCACTGTTAGAAAAAACCTGAGGTTGATGGAGCCCAAAAGAAGTGAGGAAGAAGGCAGCAAAAAATTTAAAGAAATAACGGCTGAGAATTCTCCAAATCTGGGAAGAGATTAAACATTCAAGTTTGTGTAGCTCATAGATCCCTAAGCAAATTCAATTTAAAGATGGTCTCTCCAAGACACTTATAATACAATAAAATACAGTAAAGTAAAAATGCAAGAAACATCACCATAATTTAAAAAAAATACCAAAGAGACAATCTTAAAAGCAGCAAGAAAACAGAAGCTTTCAATTTACAAGGGAACCCCCATTAAGCTATCAGTTATTTTCTCAGCAGAAACCTGACAGCCAAGAGGAAGAGGGATGATATATTCAAAGTGCGGAAAAAAAAATAAAATTGCCAACCCAAAATATTCTATGCAACAAAGTTGTCCTTCTGAAATGAAGAAGAGAAAGACTCTCCCAGACAAACAAAAGCTTAGGGAGTTCATGACTGCTAGATTTGATTTATATAAAATGCTAGTTTTCCCAGGTGGCTCTAGTGGTAAAGTACCCTCTTGCCAATGCAGGAGATGTAAGAGATGTGGATTTGATCCCTGGGTGGGGAAGATACCCTGAAGAAGGGCATGCAACCCACTCCAGTGTTCTTGCCTGGAGAATCCCCTGGACAGAGGAGCTTGATGGGCTACGGTCCATAGCATCACAAAGAGTCAGACACGACTAAAGCGACTTCAGAAATAAAGAAACAAACAAACAAACAAACAAACAAAATCATTCTCAAAGGAATCTTCAAACTGAAATTAAAGGATAGTAATTAGTAACACAAAAACATACAACACAGTGGTAAATATAATGTCAAATTCAGAATACATTAATATGTGATGTGTTAACTACTTCTAGTATAAATGTTAAAGAACAAAATTATTAAAAGTAACTGTAGCTACCATATTTTAAAATAAATATATAGTATTAAAGTAAATTATATCATTAAGTATAATATATGACAGAGGAGATTAAAAGTATACAATGTTTTTTATGATAAAAGTTGTTATTAGCCCAGTTATGGATGTGACTGGTGATAGAAGCAAGATTCGATGCTGTAAAGAGCAGTATTGCATAGGAACCTGGAATGTCAGGTCCATGAATCAAGGCAAATTGGAAGTGGTCAAACAAGAGATGGCAAGGGTGAACATCGACATTCTAGGAATCAGCGAACTAAAATGGACTGGAGTGGNTATAGGATGTTTTAAGCCCCATGTAACTACCAGACAAAATCCTGCAGTAGATACGCAAAGATAAAATGAAGGATATCAAAGCACACTCCTATTGAAAATTGTCACCTCACAAAGGAAGACAGAGAGATTAGAGACTAAAAGAAAGGAACATGGGCCAGAAAAAAATAAGATTAAGATTAAAATTTGTAAGCCCTTACCTATTAATAACTACTCTAATGTAAATGGATTAAATTCTCCAATTGAAGGGCAAAGAACAGCTGAGTCGGGAAAAAAAAAAGAAAAAATGTGAGACCTGACTATACATTGCCCACAGGAGACTCACTTTAGCTTCAAGGACATTTACAGGCTCAAAGTGAAGAGATATAAGGAGATACTATGTGCAAGTGGAAACCAAAAGGCAACAAAGGTAAGTGTGCTGATGGCAAATAAAATGGGATTTAACTCAAAAGCTGTAACAAGAGGTAAAGAGGGCCATTATATAATAATAAAGTTGTCCATTCATCAAGAGAAGAGAATAGTCATAACTAGATATGCACTGAACATGGGAGAACTCCAAATATTTTAAGCAAATACCAACAGGTCTGAAGGGGAAAATAGACAAAAATGCAATAACATTAGGGGATTGTAATATGCTACTTCGCTAATAGATAAATCACCCAGGCAGAAAAATCAATAAAGAAAGGGAAGATTTGAACTGTACTTTAGACCAAATGGATTTAACAGATATATGGAGAACATTCAATCCAAGAGCAGCAGATCACTTATTCTTCCAAAGTACAAATGGAGCATTCTCCAGGATAGGTCACATATGAAGTCACAAAACAAGTGTCAACAAATTTAAGAAGATTTTAAACATGCCAAGACTGTGAAGAAGGCTGAACGCCGAAGAATTGATGCTTTTGAACTGTGGTGTTGGAGTCCATTCTGAAGGAGATCAACTCTGGGATTTCTTTGGAAGGAATGATGCTAAAGCTGAAACTCCAGTACTTTGGCCAACTCATGCAAAGAGTTGACTCATTGGAAAAGACTTTGATGCTGGGAGGGTTGGGGGCAGGAGGAGAAGGGGACGACAGAGGATGAGATGGCTGAATGGCATCACTGACTCGATGGATGTGAGTCTGAGTGAACTCCGGGAGCTGGTGATGGACAGGGAGGCCTGGCGTGCTGCGATTCATGGGGTCGCAAAGAGTCGGACACGACTGAGCGACTGAACTGAACTGAACTAAAGTATCTTTTACGACCACAGTGGTATGAAAGTAGAAATCAATAGCATGAAGAAAACCAAAAATTTAATAATATCTGAGAATTAAACAATACACTCCTGAACAACCAATGGGTTAAAGAAGACATCAAAAGGGAAATAATAAAAAAAGGAAATTAAAAAAAATCTCTGAACAAAAATGAAAAAAATGATATGCCAAAACTTATGAGACACAGCAAAAACAGTTCTAAGAGGAAAGTTCTTATAAACACCTACATTATAAACATATGTTCTTAAAAACACCTATAGTTATAAACACCTGCATTAAGAATTTTATTCAATCATAAAAAAGAAGGAAATTCTGCCATTTATGACAACAGAAAAAGACAAATGCTCTGTGATTTCATTTCTGTGTGATCTAAGAAAGCTAAACTCAAAACAGAAAGTAGAATGGTGGCTGTCAGGGCTGGGGGAGGGGTGAAGGAAAAGTGAAGCTGTGGGTCAAAGTGTTCAAACTTTTAATTATAAGATGAATAAGTTCTGAGAATCTAATGTACAGCATAGTGATAATAGTTAACAATACTATGTTATATACTTGAAAATTGCTGAGAATAAACTGTAAATATTCTTACTACACACACATGTACAAAGTAATTACATGAGGTGAAGGAGGTGTTAACCAAACCTATTGTGGTATAATTTTGCAATAGATACATTTATGAAATCATCACATGTACATCTTAAAGTTACACAATGTTATATATAAAGTATGTCTCAATAAAGCTGTAATTTTTGTCCAGCGTTTGCAAGTTTCCTTTCTTCCCTTGTGAACTTGGATATGAATGTTTGTAGGGGTATCCCTTCTCCCCCATTCTTACTTAATTACAAATGTTCTTTGTGTGTTACTGAAGATTCCAATCACCAACCATTACTACGTTCCTGTACAAAAGGGCATTGCTACAGCCAAGAACACACCTAACTTCAGGCTTAGGAGTGAGAGCAGAGGTTTCTTCTCATATCTGTCAACTAGGCTGTGTTGCTTGTAGACTTGAATGTACTGATAGGGGTTCCTATGGCCAGACAAAGAAGACCTGGGGCTTGTGATAAGAATTTTTATGCTCTGAGTTTAGAAATCAGAATATGAACTCTGAATTAAGATGAGCATAGAAACCAGAACTCTGAAATGAGGTAACTAATATGAGGGGAACACTGAGACCCCAGGACAGATGCAATGATAATAGCGGTGGAGCGGGTACTGAGGATGAAGGGAAATGACCGTGGACAGGGAGAGCTGGGATGGAGAGAGTGGATCGTAGCCATGATGATGTAAACAGGGCAGACGGTGATCCTTTTTTGTCTTTGTCATTCTGCCTCACCTCTTTCTTGCCATCACTGACAAGTAGAGAAGAAGGGTGTTTGGAAGAGTGGAAGGTATATATAGCTGGGAAGGATAGAGAAATGTAAGATATACAGTAGCTGGAAGAAAGAGGGGCTGATCTAGAAGTGGAAAGAACAGAGAGATTTTGCAGCAATGTATTTGAAGTTGTCATCCTTGTCGCTATTATTCAGCAACTCAGCCATGTCCAACTCTTTGTGACACCATGGGCTGCAGCACGCCAGGCTTTCCTGTCCATCACCATGTCCTGGAGCTTGCTCAAATGCATGTCCATTGAGTCAGTGATGCTATCCAACCATCGCATCCTCTGTTGTCTCCTTGTCCTCCTGCCTTCAATCTTTCCCAGCATCAGGGTCTTTTCCAATGAATCAGTTCTTTGCATCAGATGGCCAAAGTATTGGAGTTTCAGCTTCAGCATCAGTCCTTCCAATGAACATTCAGGACTGATTTTCTTTAGGATGGACTGGTTTGATCTCCTTGCAGTCCAAGGGTTCTCAAGAATCTTCTCCAATACCACAGTTCAAAAGCATCAATTCTTCAACACTCATCCTTCTTTATGGTTGTCATCCTAGACAAACCTAAATATAACTTTTAGTTCCCATCTCATCATAGCAAACCTACATAATCTTTTAATTATTTATACTATACTTTCCTTTTTTTTTTTTTTTACCAGAACCATGGTGATGTTAGGACTTTCGAGCCCTAACTTTAGGTAATATCAGGTAAAGAACCTACCTGCCAATGCAGGAGGCGTAAGAGAGGCAGTTTTGATCTCTGTGTCAGGAAGATCCCTTGGAAAAGGGAATGGCAACCCACTCCAGTATTCTCGCCTATAAAGTCCCATCAACAGAAAGCCTGGCAGGCTGAAGTCCATGGGGTTGCAAATAGTCAGATACAACTGAAGCAGTTTAACACACATGGTAATGTGCTCATTCTTTCAAAAAAAGAAAAATAACATCACAAATAAGGGCAGAATTAGTTTAATTAAATTTAAATTTATTTAGAAGTTATAAGACTCAAAGCCCCTTTTGGAAATTCTATGTCTTATATTTAACTGAAAAAGTGCATACTTTAATTTGATATAACATTGAAAAATTATAGAAATGGATGAATTCATTTTCTGTGACTATTTTTCCTCACTAGATATTACAAAAAAAGAGCATGAAGTCATTCAAATATAAAAGTATTTGAGTTCTCTCCATGCATTTATATTCTTTTCATTTGCATCTCTCTGTATACTGAGTGCATCAGTGTCAAAGAAGCTCATTCTATGCACAGGGCCATATTCCCACGGAAACCATTACCTACATATGGAAAAGATATAATTCTAAACAAATAACTAAGCCATCGCCTAATTTTTCTTTTGTTTCCTTACTCTATTGCCTATTTGTATCTCTACACTGAATGCTTCCTGGAAGAAAAGCACCATGCTAGTTAACAGTGATGAGGTTTTACCTGGTCTGAAGAAATGCTCTTTGCCCTTCAGCAATTTAGGAAGTAAGTGGGGTGACAGCATCCCAATTCCCAACCCATATGTCAGGGGAGAGGACTGTCATATGGCTACATAATAATGATCACTCTGTAGAGGTTCTTTCCTCTGTAGGCACAGAACTCTGTGGCCTGCTCAGACTCGACATATATTAGATTTGCTGTCTGGAAGATCTGTGCCATCTGGGACCTGGTGGAATGGGCTGAGAGGATGACACAGGGTATAGTTTCTGTGTTTTTGTTCAGGCAGCTGAGCAGCAATGCTGCATGGGTTTATAGGAGTCTCCTGTAACAAGGGTCTTAATACACATGGAATTGGAGATGAGAGGAGTTCTCTTTCCTCTGAGTAGACCTTAAAGGGAAGGTGAGGTGAAGTTCCTGGAATAGAAGATACAAAGTGGGGGGGACAGAAATGAACACAGTTTTATAAATTAGCTATTGTTTGTACATATTTACAATGCAGTCAAGGTCACAGGCTTTGGAATAATTCATTCAGAAAAGACTTTTTTAAAAAAGAAAAAACTTATAGCTGGCAGAGTGCCTGGTGTGTACCAAGTACTGTCCTACATCCTGGGTGAACATCAATGAAGAAAACAAAGAAATCCTCTGCTTTTGTGGAGTCTATGTTTTAACAGAGAGAGCTGCAAAGCAATAGAAATAAATAGATGTGTTATATATTGTCTTAGAAAGTGGCAAGTGCTATGGAAAAAAAGAAGTTGGCTTATGGGATGGAAGGTCAAAGGAAAGAATGACATTTGAGCAGAGACTTGAAAGAAATGAGGGTGGTAAGCCGCGGATATAATGGGACAGAAGAAACAAGAAGCATAAATGCCCTCGGGTGGCAGCAAGGATAACTAAGAAAAGGGCCCAGAGCAGAACGAACAGAAGGGAGGGCAAAGGGCTGACATTCAGAAAGGAAATGGAAACCAGACTATGTTGGTGCTACTTGGACTCTTTGACTTTTACTCTGGGTTAAGAGGCAAGGCTCTGGGACATTTTGAGAAGCAAAATATGCTCATGCATCTGAATATTTGATAAGCTATGTTTAGATTTGGTTCACAGTGTGTTGAGGAATTTTGTCCCTGGTGCCACCTAATGAAGGACCATGGCAGGCTGAGAGCAGAGAAAGGATTTAGTTGGCAGAGAGTCTTAGATGTGGGGAGTACCTTCATCAAATGCTTTGAGAAGCATTGGAAACATGATTCAAGCCTCATCTTTAGTGAAAGTCCCCAACATCTACAGACCACACTCTGGAAAATAGCAATTCCTTAGAGTGGTTTTCTACTCTTAGAAGCCTGAAGTGCTGGCAGTTGCCTTTATTATATCTCCTATAATAAAATAAAACACTTTTTCAGAGAAGAAGAGTTGTCTTTATCTTATCTGGTACTGTACCTTAGTGAAAGGAGTTTGGGTTCTTTCCTTTTCCTTTTGCTTTGAAGGACAAAAAGGAGCAGAGTCTGAAATGACTAAATGTTTGAAATGGAGACGAGGGTGGAAGAAGGGGAGTTCAAATCATACTATCTGGTGACACCAAATATATGCTTCTCCTGGGGCACAGAATAGTAGGACGTGGACTGTGTGACTATGTGATAGAGTTAGACAGGTGTAAAGAAGGTAACCAGGTAGTGACAAGAGCTATGGAAGGAGTTGGAGGGGAAATGAGTGAATTTAGACAACAATACAGAAGCCAAAGCATTACCAATTGGTAATAAACTGAATAAAATGTGCTAAGACAGGATCTGCTATTTGTAACTGTAACAGTGCTTTCTGAATATACTAGCATATTCATTTCTTCAGGAATGCTCCAAAGTTTCAATATCCCTTTATGGTTTGATTCCCATTGGAATTTTCTTTTGAAGCAACCTAATATCTTAAGTGATTGTAGCCATGAAATTAAAAGATGCTTACTCCTTGGAAGAAAAGTTATGACCAATCTAGATGGCATATTTAAAAACTGAGACATTACTTTGCCAACAAAGGTCCGTCTAGTCAAGACTATGGTTTTTCCTGTGGTCATGTATGGATGTGAGAGTTGGACTGAGAAGGCTGAGCGCCGAAGAATTGATGCTTTGAACTGTGGTGTTGGAGAAGACTCTTGAGAGTCCCTTGGACTGCAAGGAGATCCAACCAGTCCATTCTGAAGGAGATCAGCCCTGGGATTTCTTTGGAAGGAATGATGCTGAAGCTGAAACTCCAGTACTTTGGCCACCTCATGTGAAGAGTTGACTCATTGGAAAAGATCCTGATGCTGGGCAGGAGGAGAAGGGGACGACCGAGGATGAGATGGCTGGATGACATCACTGACTCGATGGACGTGAGTCTGAATGAACTCCGGGAGTTGGTGATGGACAGGGAGGCCTGGCATCCTGTGATTCATGGGGTTGCAAAGAGTCGGACACGACTGAGTGACTGAACTGAACTGAATATCTTAAGTCTATTATTATATATATATATATGCTGAAAAAAAGAGAGAGAGCAAGGAAGCTTCCATCTTATTTCTAATTTTTTGTTTGTTTGTTAAGGAAGAAAATACCCAAATATTTTATACATTCTATGAAGAGCTGGAAAACATTTTCCATGAAGATCCAGGTAATTATTTTAGGCTATACATTCTCTGCTGCACTACTTATAGTTGTAGTGTAAAAGCAGCCGTAGATAGTGTGTAAGTCAATGAATGTGGCTGGGTTCCAATAAAACTTTATTTATAAAAACAGGCTGGGGGCCAGATTTGGTGTTAGAGCCAGAGCTGGCCATTTCCCAAATTACATTACCATTTTAAAAATCTGCCTCTGTTGAAGATTCTTTTCCTTGCAACTATCTGCTGTTCAGTTGATGTGATTCATTTTCATTCATATTCTGTATCACATTTTACACTTAAATGTAATGATTTTAACAGCATAAATTTTAAAAGGTTAAAGATTTTCTTATTTTTTTTTTTTAGGTTAAACTTCAGTCTTCTGTGAACTTTTAGGGTAGATACAAGCAGTGGCAAAGCTTTTAATTGTCCACTTTCTCTTCCCTGAAGGAAATAAAATTCATCATTTCTTGTGTCATTTTTATGCCACAGCAGCTATGTCATCACTAGTTTTCCTTGCAAATGTAATAAAAAAAACTGAAAATTAATTTTCTATCACTTGAATCAGTGTCCCGATGTCTCAATATGGTGCTAAAGTAAAACTGTAAAGTTAATGGAATATTATAATCTGCAAGATGCTCTTTTGTTGAAGAAGGAAAATTGGCTCATCCTCTATGGTTTGAAAGGTTTATAGCAACAGGACCAACTAAATCAGCAATTAACAGTAAAAACACCAGATGAAAATGGATCGGTCCCAAGCTTTTCAATTGAGACAATAGAAATTCCTATCGAAATACTCTAAGGTTCTCTCCGTCTCATTTTTTTTTTCCTTCATCTGATTTTTAATGCTTAGGTAAACAAATGCCTTTGGTTCTAAATCTTGCATTGGAAAAAAAAATCAGTATTAAAAAAGAGCAATGTTTATTCTTTGTGCGGGAGTGATTAAAATGTTGACAGCATCCCAGTGTCCCTGAGCTTTGTGACAGCTGCCATTGCTACTGAGCGCAGCCGTAGAGTCAGGGCAGGATTTATTAGTAAACTGCTCTGCTGGGCCACCGACGCTCTGCCTCCATTTCACACTAGCATCTGTTGCTGTATTTTAAAGCTTTATTCCACAAACTTTGACAAAGGCAAATATTCCATACCATACGTGTTTGCTCCTCCATCAGACTGGTATTTTATCAGGACAGTGATCATAAGCTTTTGTTTCTAGGAATCGATGCTGCATTTTGCCCCCTCCTGCCTTTTGTTAATAGCAGAAACATCCTCACTTCTTATACAAGTTGTGTTTAGGAAATGAAAATTACAGTGCATTGAAATGTTTCCTTTTTGGCAGAAGGGAGAATGAATGCTTCTACCAAGCCTTACCACATACGACTTCCAGCATCTTTTAGACATTTTCAGTTTGTCCCAATTTGTGGAGACAGCCCTAGTCACACGTCATCCCCTGATGACAACAGCTTCAAATGGGACTGTACCAATGCTACAGAGATATCCATTTAAAAAGAGAAGCATATAAAATCCAGATTTGAAATTCATAAGGAATTCAGAGGAAAGTCTAGCTTTCAGGTCGTCACCTAGCTAAATGAATAGGCAAACTATTGCATCAGGAAAAAAAAAATCTAAAAGGCAACCAAAGGAAGTCTTGCTCACTAATGCCTGAAAATAGCTCCGTCTGGAAAGGTATGCTTTTAGACTAAGAAAGCAGAAAAAACTAATTAGACAAGAAGCAACCATGAACAAACATGTTAGCAGAATCAATAACTGGAACTGATCAGCTATTTCTTTAATTGTGCCAGCTGGGCATCTGTAATGTGCTTAGCAGAACATAATTACCAGTTTCCATCCCATAGCAAAGATCTTTTCTTTTTTCTTCCTTTTACATACATACTGGAACTATGCCATTTAATAATAATAATAACAATTTTTTAAACTGAAAAATTAGTGGAAAATGAGACATCTCATGTAAGATAATATTTTATGAATAATTAGGAGGAGGCCAAGCAAGGATGCCAATGATGCTAATAAGAATGTGAGCTATCAAGAAAATGTAACTAATTTCTTAATTTAAAGGCCATTATGGGCTCTGTGTTCAAAGCTGCATTATTAAAAGTAGGATAATTTTCTTTTCTATTATAGCATGAGTTCCATAGTTTGTTTGCATTTGTAGAGCTATGACTGATTTAAGCCCAAAGCTTTGAGCCTACTGCAACTTGAAGGACCATGGAATACAGTTGTCTGGTACCATTAGGAGGAATTTAGACAGACTATGAGTCGTGTAAATGAAAAAAGAATAGAAAGTTTTCACTAGTTAATTCAAAGAAAAAAAAATCCTGGCTCAATTGATTTGTACACCTTTTTTTTTTTTCCCCAAGTGACAGCAAAAGAATGGTTTGTAAGCATGTAATAGACTGGAAAGACCAGTATTTTAAAGTCCACATTAGCTGTGTAACCAGAAAAAGCTGATCGTTTCTGACATATTGCTGTGGGAAACTGGCCTCTTCAGGGCAGTTGTCACCTGGAAAAGTGACATGTTAAGCAAAATATGTACATAGGGGATAAGGACAAGCCAGAAGATACTGGAAGATTCCAATAAAAGCAAGGATTTTCTGATGCTTATTCAAAACCTAAGATGTCTTTTTCTGGAAGGAAAATGTCTCCTCAATTTATTTTGAACAGAATGAAAGATTTGATAACAATAAATGCTTTGGCACATTTGTTTCTAAATGTAAAGAGCTTGTTGGTAAAAGGGGGGGAAAGAAAAGAAAATAGATATTCAAGTGACAAAAGATTTAAGATCCTCTTTTATTTTTTCTGAGTTTCGCTGTTACCAATGAAATTAGAAAAAGGAATGCTTTACTCACTAGGCATAACTTACCAGTGCTACACTGGAGTTCTTAATACCTGCGTTCTACCAGCTCTGGAGAATTGTTCCTGTTTCTTTCATGAAGTCCAAGAAGGAGAAGCCTTGCACCATTCCCCTTAATTACCAACAATTAAGTTCAATTCAATTAAATTTGGTTCAGTTGAGTACTATCTAATAAATCTTTATTGTGCAACTACCAAGGATCAGTCTATTGTAGGCAATTCATCTTTAGAGTCCCATCACCTTTTAGTCCCAGAGGAATCATGAGTTACTTTTTTTCAGGCAGAGGAAAACCAGGCTATTCCTACTTGGCAGCAAAGAAATAAAGTTACTATGAATCTAGGAGCTTCTGACCTTGGGGTTGCTAGCTAATTTGGCTTCAGCAGGAATGAGGTGAGAACCCAGTTCTCACACCTTAATTTGCTTTATGACTTTGCATAGGTTATTTGACTTCTTTGGGGGTTCATCAGTCTTATCTGTAAAATAAAAGTTACTATATTTACTTATCTCATAATTCTCTTTTACAGGGAAATTTTAAAAATTACAGATTGCAAGGGATTTCTGTGTATTGATTTTATATCCTGCAACTTTACTATATTCATTTATAAGCTCTAGTAATTTTCTGGTGGAGTCTTTTGGGTTTTCTATGTAGAGGCTCATGTCATCTGCAAACAGTGAGAGCTTTACTTCTTCTTTTCCAATCTGGATTCCTTTTATTTCTTTTTCTGCTCTGATTGCTGTGGCCAAAACTTCCAGAACTATGTTGAATAGTAGCGGTGAAAGTGGGCACCCTTGTCTTGTTCCCGACTTTAGGGGAAATGCTTTCAATTTTTCACCATTGAGGAGAATGTTTGCTGTGGGTTTGTCATATATAGCTTTTATTATGTTGAGGTATGTTCCTTCTATTCCTGCTTTCTGGAGAGTTTTTATCATAAATGGATGTTGAATTTTGTCGAAAGCCTTCTCTGCATCTATTGAGATAATCATATGGTTTTTATTTTTCAATTTGTTAATGTGGTG